>CAUYSK010039500.1:0-18269 GCA_963575035.1 Avahi laniger | reverse complement strand
GCAGATGTGGCCTGGAGGCCCCAGTTTGCCAGCCCTTGATCCAGACGGCCAGGAGCAAAGCTGGCAGCCAGTAATGGTCAAATAGGTGTCCTGAAAGGCGGGTGTTAGCTCTGAGGTTCTGGTTGAAATTTTCAATTTATTATTGATATGATTTTTAAAAACCTGAGATCTCATCTTCTACTTTATGGGCCCAGGCCGTTGGCTTGGCTTTTTATTACCTTTAATTAGAGAATATTACAAGCATTTTGAATTTCCCCAGTGGATCATACTAAATCAGCTTGGACGGTTTTTGAGTATCTGAGTGGAGCTTAGGTTCGTTTTCCACAGCCAGTTTCATTCCTTTGGAGACTAGAAAATGATTTTTGACAAATAGTTATTTAAAGTGTATTTAAGGCAGAAAAACTGATGGGTAGAGAATTCCAGAACTGGAAATGACTTATGAGATTTTGAGTTTATCTTCCAAATCCAGGAACTGTTGTAAGAAAATCTTTATAATACACACACTTACACCCATGCTCATGCATACGCACGTATTGAGCACTTACTGTATGCCAGATAGTGCCCTGGATGCTTTCACGTGGTTTCACTCAAACTCCTGTCACTCGGATAAGAGATAAACAAACCCAGTTAAACCGTATCAATAATCGTGTTGCTAGCACCAGATGGCTCATAAAGGATATTATCTGGCATGTTTTGGAGTAGAGTAAATGTGTTCAGTACCCAGTTATTTGCAACAAAATGTAATATCAGTTATCTTTTTATTTTTACTGTGTTTTTTCCTTTGTTTGTTTGTTCGTTTTGCCTTAAGTGAGGATAAGTATATTTGTTTTTGCAGAATTTTGTGGCTAGAATTTGCTCTTTCTAGAATGTAAATGTCATTTAAAATCCGAGAATATTCCTTAACAAAATGTTTTCTTTTTGAGGGAGGAGAAATGCAAATAATACATCCAATGGAAAAAAATCCATGTTAATTAATTATGCCTGTGAAGATTATATTCTTAGTCGTAAAGGCCAAAGGATGGGATTTGAGGCACAAAGTCATTTTCCTTTTTATTCAACATATTCCCTAAGCTTCAGTATACTTTTCCATTCTTGTGGATGCCATGCTATCAATTTAAAATGTTACTTTCAATTATAATTTAAATCGATGTTAGTATATTTCCAAGAAGCAGCAGCTAATATTAGGCAGTGTGGACGGTGGACAGAGCAGCAGGCTGTGGATTAGGAGCCTTGGGGCCCAACTTGCCAGCTTCGTCCCTGTGTCATGCTGAGGATGCCTCTTTCCCTCTCTGGGCCTCCATTTTTATCTGTAAAATAAGATATTTAGAGTAGAAGATAATTTCACATCCATTCCTAGGCTAATATTCCATGATTTAGTAATGTCAATTTAATGTAAACTTAAGAGGGAACTTGAAGAACTGAAAAATACCATAAATTTTATTGTTTTTTTAAAATTCAGTTTGACCATCTATTATCGCAATGCTACCGCCAAGGGCCAGAAGGCAGCAAATCTGGATCTAAAAAAGAAGATGAAAATGGTAGGATACAATTTACTTCATAAAAATATTGTCTTTATTAATGTCAAGTAATAGAAAATACCAGGAAGTCTCATTTTCGTCTCCTCTCCTTTTTTTTCTTTACCGTGTAGCAAGCTTTGGAGAACAAAATGCAAAACAAGAAAATGGCAGCTGCACGAGCAGGTTGGAGAAGTTTCCGTTTGCAAGTTTTATTTTTGTACAAACTCTATGCTCTTCCTTTTTGTTTTCTCTCCAAATGGGGCACTGGGAGGCGATTGGCATTGTTGCCCTATGCAAGTCATTCTACAGGCCTTTCCCTCCACCTTTTTAGTCCTTCTTAGGCATTGATCAGATCCAGGGGAGTTGGCTCTTGGAAGAATAAGAAGTGAGAGAGTAAAAGGAGAAAGAAAAATTCAGGAATGTAAACTTAGCAGTAGAAATTTTAAAAAGTGAACTTGAAAATTGACAGATGAAGACGAAGACACCCATGTAGTCATATACAAATAGCGGATACAAATGCAGCATCTCTCTTGCCCAGTTTGACTATTTTTATACCGGGAAGGATACACTGAGAAGATCCCAAGAGGGTCCTCTGAGCTTACCGTCATTGATTGCTAGAAGGCTTTTCTAATCCATTAATCTTTCTTTTTTTTTTTTTTCTTTTCTAGCCTCCTTAATTTTTAAAATATTAAAATAAAACAGACTCTTATTTGCCAAAATTAATAATATGCTTTGAGTTCACCATGGAAAAGTGATGCATAAAGACTTTAATAAAAATCTTTGCCAACTTTTCCCTCATTCCTAACTTTAAAACTCTCAATTGTAGCAGGACTTTTTTCCCCTGTAAGTAATAAAAAACTCAGCTCAAATTGGTTTAATTAAAAAAGAGAAATGTATTAGTCCACACAAACGCAGGGGAGTGGTGTGCGTACATGACTTCAGGCCACTTTCTACCCTAAGTGTAGGACATGGTCAGGTCTGAGCTCATTTCTCTGTGACTCTCTCAAGACTCACCTCCTTTCGTGTTGGCTGACCTTCATGGCAGCAGGAGTGGATGCAACGACTTTCAGTGCCATGTCCTTGGACTGTAATACCCAGAGGAAGAGAGAATGTGATTGTGAGTAGCTCCCTTGGAAGAGCTTGAGAACTTTTTTGAAAATTCACCAGTATCTCCACCTTCTAGATTTGCCCCATATGAGTCACGTGTCCATCCCTGAACCAGTCACTGCCTGGGCAATAGAGTGTGATGAGTTGCTGAAGCAGGTCAGGACCCACCCTTGGATCTGGGATTGTCAGTTTCCTTGAAGCCCATGAAATGCGTTGGAAGGGAAATATCTACCTAAGAGAAGAAGAAGGGGATGCTGGCTGGTGCCAAACATCAAATGTTCAAGACATTGTTTTGTTGCCTTCTTCATGCTTGGCCTATTTATTTTTTTCCCTATTCTATTAATAGCATGCTGAAGTGTAAGTCAATTGCTGCTTGCTTAATTGAATATTACTATGATTTACAGTTATCAGACTGTTCTTCTTATAAAACTCCTTTTTTAATCAATGCTACAGGTGCACATAGTTTACAGTTACATATGTCTACAAAGTTTATTATGAAAAACAGCAACTCCTTCCCCCTTGTCTACTATTTAGCTCTCTTTCCCTCCCCCATGCCCAGCTACCCAAAAACAAACATTTTCAACTCTTTTGATTTATTCTTTAGGTATTTATATCCAAATTGCATATTTTTGTTGTAATTTCTTGACTTTTTAGTTTAAGTATTATTTATTAAAATTAATAATGCAACTACAATGGAGATAAGGATTTAGCTCTTTTATATGCTCTTGCCCCAATCTCTCCACACATTCTACCTATATAGTTATATTATTATTTTGGTTAGGCCAATACACATTACTAAGGAAGCATAATGTTTTCATAGCTGAGCTATGTAGTAAACTGACAAGTATGCACAAGTATGTAAATATTTTTAAATTTTCTTAAGATTAGTATTTGTCTCTTTTTAAACATTTTCTTATTTTTCCATGCATTTTTGAGTGATTCAGTCTCCAAATCTCTACTTACTGAATTATACTCTCAATATATTCAGACATATTGAGTTTTCTATCAATTTCATTTCCTTGGAGAAATTTTTCCCAGAATCTTCTGAGCTTCTCCAATCTCAAGTGGTTCCCCTTTTATGTCTGGTGTATGGTTGTCGTCCTTTGAGTTCTCTTCCCTTCCATCCAGGAGTATCTCTGTCACTCTATCCTGTTTTGAATATCCTCTTTTCCATTTTTCCCAACTTCTGCTTTCTTGGTTTGTTCACGTTTTGGAGAAGAAAAGATATATGAGGGGTAAATTTTCTCAGATGTAGCATATCTAAAATAGTTCTCCTTTTACCATCCCTTGACTAATAGTTTGGGTGTAGAAAATACCCATCCAGTGAGAGTAAATAATTAAAAATAATGTTTCCTCAGAATAACATTTCTTCAGAGACTTCCATTGCCTTCTAAGTTCCAGAATTGCTAGTGGGAAGTTTAAAGCCAATCTTTCTTGAGTTATTTGTATTTTCGGTTGCCTGTTTGGTTTACCTCTCTGACTAGTTGTAGGATCTTCTTCTTATCTCCAGTGTTCCAAATTTCATGATGCCATGTCTAGTGTGGATCTATTTTCATTCCTTGTGTGCTCACCAACACGCCCTTTCACTCTTGGAAACTCACGCTCTTTGGATTCAGGGACTTTTCTCAAATTGTCTCTTAATAATTTCTTCCCATCTATTTTCTCTGTTTTTTCTTTGTGGAATTCTTATTGTTTGGATATTGGTCCTCTTGGACTAGTTCTTTAATTTTCTTACTTTTCTTTCTTATACTCTCTTTATCCCTTTGCTTTATCCATAAATATTTCCTTAACTTTAATTTCTAATATTTTTCTTGGCCCTTTTACTTCTGTTATCATTAATTTTAATTTCCACAATCTGTTTTGTTCTCTAATTAGTCTTTTTACAACAGAATCCTGTTCTTTTTTTAATGGTTTCTATGGCTCGTTTTGTCTTAAGAGAATATCAAGAACGCTTTTTGAAGTTTCTTTGCCTTTCATAGTCTGGTTTCCTCTAAGCTGATTTGTCAGTTCTTTTTCCCCTGGTGTTCTCTATTAGAGCCTTTTCTCAGGTGCTTTGTGATCCTTGGGGCTCTGTGTATGTTTCAGGGTAGGAGACAAGGGAGGGTTTGGAAACTCTAAGCACATGGGCGAGGCTAGTGGTGGGGTCTTCCCTGGAAGGCTCTGCCAGGGATGTTTGATGAACATGTCAGTATCTTTAGACTTTTCCTCTTGGGCTTATCAGATTCCTCAGAAAGTCATTTCCAAACTTCTGGCTGGCAGTAAAGGTTTGCCTAGCAAAACTGTAGCACCCGAGTGGGAGAGCAGGCACAGGCCTCAGCTTTCAGCTTATAAACGCTCACTTAAGCTCCCATTTTAACTCTGGCTTTCCTTGCAGTCTTCTAGCTCATAAACATTTCTGTTTTACTCTTTCTGGAAAAAATTCTTCCAGTCCTTTGCCAGGCTAAAGAGGGGGGCAGTTACCCATTTGTGCCAAGTGAAGGAGTAGACTGGGAACTCTGCTTCTTAAACAAGCAGCTCTAGTATTCTCTTTGTTTTGGTTCCTCACTTCCAGAGGAACTTCTCGCTGCCAATTTCAATTTTTTTGGTGTTTTTTCTTTTCTTTCTGTTTTTTTTTTTTTTTTTTTTTTTTTGAGACAGAGTCTTGCTTTGGTGCCTGGGCTAGAGTGCAGTGATGTCCTACAACTTAAATCTCCAGGCCTCAAGTGATCCTCCTGCCTCGGCCTCCTGAGTAGTTACGATTATAGTTATAGGCCACAATGCCCAGATAATTTTTCTATTTTTTATAGAGACAGGGTCTCACTCTTGTTCAGGCTGCTCTTGAACTCCTATCCCCAAGCAATTCTCCTGCCTTGGCCTCCCAAAGTGCTGGGATTACAGGTGTCAGCCACTATACCTGATCTTTTCTGTGAAATTGGGTTGCTTCTTGTCTTTCTTCTCTGCTGGTTTAGGACTTCAGTTTGTTAGAATTGATAGGTCATTTATCATTAATCTGTTTGCTTTCCAACTTCTAGTATTTGACATCATTGTTGTCACCTCACCTATTCTGCCCTTCTTTCTAGGTTTACGGTGCCTCCCCACCCCTAATTGTCTGGACTTTCATATTTGGGAGGGAGCAAATGTTCAATCCAATGTGTTTACCTCCACAGCTTACACAAATCTTCATATCTTCTGCACTAGCAGGGGCAATGGTTTTATCTCCATCTTAACTCTGTTCATTCCATAGTGCTTACCTGGGGTACTGCGTTTAGAGGGAGCCTGGGATGGGGTCGACCTTAGTGGGAGTTGTTTAATATTATCTAGTCTTTGCAGAAGATGAGGGAGTAGAAGCATGTACATCACACACACTGGTAGTGCTTTTGTATAATTTAATATTATCAAATTAAAGCTTAAAATAGTGAGCGGAAAATTCTGACTTCTAAGATCTGAATTCTAATTAAAGCTTATCGTTATCTTTTTTTTTAATTTCAGCATATTACAGGGGTACAAATGTTTAGATTACATATATTGCTTTTGCCCCGTCCAAATCAGAGCTTCAAGCGTGTCCATCCCCCAGACGGTGCGCACCGCACTCATTAGGTGTGAATATTCCCATCCCCTCCTCCCCCCTCCTATTGTTTTAAATAATGATAAAATAGTATATAACATGCTGTTTATCTGATATTCTCCAATGATGTGTACAGTCACTCAGTAAATATGTACTGAATATTCACTGGACAATGAGAAACCCTTTTATTGAAAAATTTTGAAAGGAATAATGTTATTTTAAAAAGCAGAACTTTATTTTCCCTTCTTTAGAATTCACAAGGACTTTGTAAAATAAGAAATATAGGAAAAATTTTGAATATAAAAATGCTAACTATTTGACTAAGCAGAGCACAATTGGATGATACAGATTTCAGGCCCCTCATTCAAAATCATTAAGCACACTGAAAGCTCAATTTTCATGTGCCTCTTCTTCGTCTCTATCTCTGTCTGTCTCTCTCTCTCTTTTGTTTTGGAACAGCTGCAGCTGCTGGTGGCCAGTAACTTCACAGGCATCCTGGGGGCCCTGCAGGACTCTTGGCCTTGCTGTTGAAAAGCAACGTGTTATGTGACCACCCAGAGAACAAGCAACATAAATAACTGATGGATGATCAAGGTCATGCAGTCAATCAAGGCATCATCAAGCTACTTGGGCAAGAGGAGTCTCCATTTTATTCCAAATTAAGGATTTGTTTCTGCATCTTCACTCTCTCCCCTGCCCTATTTCCTTGACATTTTTTCTAACAAGTTGAGTTTAAAACTGAATGTGCTCCAGCAATACAGGTTACCCATTTACTTGGTGGATTAATTTAAAAAAAAAAAATTTTGTTCCTGGACTTCCATTTTATATATTTGTTTTGCTTTTATTTTTTTGAACTGGGAGCAGAAATATTTTACCTTCTTTTTCCCTCTAAGTTGAGAAATATCTGCATAAAGTACTCACTGTAATCATTTCTTAACTCATTTTTTGAAACCAACACCTTATTTTCTTTTTTTTTCTACCTGTCTCACCATCTGTGGCCTCCCAAAATATACACTCAAAACCTTTGTATTTTCCTGCTGGATTCAGTATGAAAATGAATAGGCTTTTTAGAAGAAAATTCCCAGGTGAATTGGGACCTGATCAGCACTGGGTTGAAGGTCTCTCCCTTTGAACAGGTACATGGATCTTAGATAATCCAACTTTTTAGGAGTTTTTTAAAAAAAGGCACCACAAGTGACTGCTGTTCCATCACAGTCTCCCCACTTGACTTCCAATGATTATATCCTCTGTGTTTAGATTCTAATAGTCTGTAATTTTTCTTTGCTTTTTTGTTAAGCTTAGGAAAACACACTTTTATTGGGGGCTTTAGTTTATAGGTGTGTTTGAGCATTATTATTTATTTAACGTTTGAATTGACTTTGAATAGGAACACTCAGTGCCCTCACTAGCCTTGTTGTGGGACTGCAATTGCGTCTCCTGACTCACAGTGTGCCTTCCCAGAGCTAAGTCAATTTGCCTGCCATTCCCTGCAATTGACTTACTGATTTTTATTACCCTGCCTTTACGTTTCTCCTTTCAGTCTTCTACCGGCCATAGAATGATCGCACTGTTCCCCTGCCAATTCTAAACTTAATTCTCTGGTCACCTTTTCCAGATTTTCTTCCATTCCCAATCATATTACTCCCTCGATAGGCTTCCTGGGATTCTTTAATGCCTTTAAACCAGAGTCTATTACTTATATCAATTTTTATAAGATTTGTAATGGTCCTTTATTATTTCCTAAATGCATGGGTCGATTTTCCTATCCAGACTGTAAGCTCCCTATGAGCAGAGGTCATACATTCCAGCTCTTCTGTATGCCTAGTATAGTGCTGTGCACAGGTAGGCACTGAATAAATGCTTGTTAATTAAATTGAATCAATTTAACTTACAGCAGCTGTGTTATGAAACAAAAACTTCTGTTATCTGTATGAAAAATGTTCCTATGATGTAAGAAATAGATTATCTGTTGATAGGCTGAGTTTATTATCTTATTAGATTATAATGCAGATGAATCAATAAAGCTAGTGTTTATTTCTACTTGGATCATTTTTGCACTGTGTAGTAATAAGATTAGAGAATTGATTTATTGTGTTGTCAAATTTACAATGTGGGTGACACTCCCACGGTCTTGATCTATTTCATAAGGATGATGAGAGATGACAACTTGTTTCCCAAAGACATTTATCTCCTAAAGATAATGTGCTTTTAGAACAAATGTTTATATTGTAAACATTCAGACACAATATGTCAAGTTTTAATCTTTCTATAAATTAAAAAATAAGTTGGATTTTTATAGCATCTAAATACTTACCTGACTTAATTAAGCATTTTTAGAAATTTTAACCCTTCGATCTCCAGAGAGTTGTTGAAAATATTTCTGTATTACTACGTGGACAAGAATCTGAAACAGTGAATGCTACTTCTAAAGCTGTTTTACAGCTATTCAGATAATAGCCTCACACTAGATTGATCTGATTGCTATTGGTTTTTCTATATTTTTAATTCCACAGCTAATAATCAAAGCTATAGGGAAAATTTAGAAGGCTAAGAACCAAACAGAAATCTAGACTGCACCTTTTATTCTTTCTGAGAGGAATAATGAAGCCCTGACAAATACACACAAAAGCTAAATTTACTTATCTGAAGAATTTTGCCATTCATTTGAAAAACTGAAAAACCGCATTTCAACATATTTTTTTTTTTGGCTTCTGAGAAAAACACATAGATCAAGCCATATCCAGGGATTTATATTCACAAAACTTTGACCTGAGTTATGTTTTCTTATCTTGATGGGTCGCTACAAGTACCAGAGCCAGAAATACAACCAAAATAATAAGTAAACAAGGGTTTCAGAAACAAGAGACTTAAGACTAGGATTGGTAGGTGTTCTAAGCTCTCAATGTACATATGCACTTGCATTTTTGGAAGAGTCTGAGACCATAACTGCTTCTATTTAAATAAACTGTAGTCTAGTCTTGATTCCCATCTACTTCCTGCAAGAAGGAAATGCCATTGTATGAAGGTGTCAGGAGTTCCCAAGCCCCTATGTGAGATTTCTTTTTCTCAAAGTTCTTTTGTAATGGGTCAGCTTGGCTGCTTGCCTTAGATGGTCCACCTGTCTCTTCTAGGACTGGCTTTGATGACACAGTAGTTACAGATAATGGAAAAATGTGTGCATTAAATATTTGATCTCTTCTCAAAACTTAGATATTATTAAATATATAACACACATCTTAGTCATATATACCACCAAGAAGTTTTCATACAAATCCTTGTGGCTATTTAAGAATTTATAATGATGGTACACATTCAGTACAACACATCTGGAAAATTTTAATGGAATAAAGATGTAAGAGAAGTCCCATAAAAATGTTAACTTCAGTTAACATTCTTTTTCAAAATCACAATCATATCCGCACAGTCTCAATAAAATAATTTAGATATAAGAAATATCTAGTTTTATCCTATTTTTTAATTTAACATTTCTCCATATTATAAAAATTACTTCAGAACATCTGTTAATGGTTATAAATATTTCTTAATATTAACATAGCATAATTAGTTTATTCTATTGTTATACGTTTGGATTGCTTATTTAAATATTTAAATTTGAGACCTTTTAGAACACATTTGTGCATAAAAGCAGTAATTGTTAATATAGACTTTTAAATCAATAAATATACATTTGAAGGCAGTTTGTTCAACTTATTGATGCAATTGTATCACTTTTTATTACTTAAGAATATGTTTGCTATTTGATAGCAATTAGCCTTAGAAGTCACTAAATTTTTATTTTGATATTGTTTTATTTGTGGTTACATAAAATCTCTTTTCAAAAATTATCTCATTTTTTAAGGAGTTTCAAATTTAAGTAAAATATTCAAAATCATTTTTTTGGAAGCCAAATTTGACATACTGCGTCAAATCAAGTATCATCCACATCTGATAACCAATCCAAAGTGCCACCTGGGAAATTCACTCTTTCCCTAGTTCATTTGATTACAAAAATTTTTGTATTAGTTATATTTATGTTTTGATTTTGATATTGAAAATAACCAGACCAGGTCAGGTGCTATGCCTCATGCCCATAATCCCAGCACTCTGGGAAGCCGAGGTGGGAAGATGGCTTAAGGCCAGGAGTTTGAGACCAACTTGGGCTATGCAATGAGACACCATCTCAAAAAACAAAAACAAAAAGTTATTTATCCAAATCAAAGAAACAGGTAGAGTCCATGGTATTTTATTATGGGCTTAATGGACACATGCCACTGTTCATGAAGGCCATATTTCTCAGATTACTGTCATGATTCAAAAGAAAAGCCCAGGATGCATGCATGACTTGGCATCTTATCCATCACTGGTAGGATACTAGACAAATGCCTTCTGGATCATTCACTTTGCATCATATCTAAATTAATAGAAACTCCTTGAATTCAAATGGAGTCATAGAATGATCCATAATGTATCAAATCATTAATGGGTCATGTCAAGTAGATTATGACATATTCAAATGTATCCAGCTTGAATCCACAGGGTGATTTAGCCTCGGAAAGCCCTGACTGACCATGCTGACCATCTTGAGATTTTACCAATTGTAAGGAAATTCTAGGAAAAAATACCACCATAAAACCAGATTAGAATATCCTAATATCCATGTGCTCAATATCCATGCCTCCTGTAAAACCTTAAAATTTTAACTCTTTATAAATCACATGAGGATAACTGATCAGGCTCATCAATTATTTCTTCATCACCAAAGCCATTTCTATGACCATAGTTAAGAGCGTGGATAAAAAGGTCTAGATGGTATAAGACCACACATTATTACAGTCCACATTCAGAGTTAACTTTCCATTGTATACAAAATATTCTACAACAGCCAACACATGTTTAAGGGAATGGTGAGGCCAAACTGGAAAGAGAATTAAGAGATTATTTAGTGTTTCAGACAGGAAAACACACTCACCTACTTACCAGATAATTATTAGTAACTATTTTGGATGCTTGATCTTCAAAGAAAAAGCAAAGTTCTTAATGTATGATCTCCATTAAGATAGAATATAATGTGCTCCTTTTATTTAGAAAGAAACAAAGAGAGTGACAAATCAGGTGACCTTTCTGCTGCAGCAAATGGAAACACCATAGATGAGAATTTGGAGGGTCCCAGAGTTACTTTTCAGTTCAGGTCCTGGAGAAGAGGGTAAGAATATACTCAACAGAGCACTGGATCAAAAGTTAGAACTTCTCAGCTTCATTCTCTGTGCTGTATCATTTCTACTGAAAGTAGGAATAAAATATTTGCAACTAAAAAAGAAAATTGGCCCTACAGCTACTGGGATCTTTAAAAAACTTTGGGTCTTTTGGACCTAGATACTGCGTAAGCTTAGCTGAATCATTCTCATTTAGCGTAGGTTCCTACCAATGTATCTGGGCATGGGGCTCAGTGCTAGTCTGCAACATTAGCGGAGAATGTGTCCAAATGGAGCTGCAGAAGGTATCTGTTGCTTTTCTTCAATACTGCAGGTCAGAAGACACTTTGTTATTCATTTGTTCTTTATTTTGTTCAGAAGTTAAACCTTGATTTTTTTGTTTTTATATTGGTTAATCAATCAAACATTTCCAAACATGGGAATCTTCAAGCTTATTTAAAGCTGCCAAAAATTAACATACATTTGACTTTAAGGAAATTATTCAACCTCCCAAAACCTCATGTTTCTCCTCTCTAAAAATGGTCCTGCCTCATAAAGTTTTTATTTGAGATTAAATGAGTTAAATGCTTACAAAGTACATAGCACCATGCCTGGCACATAGTTAGTGCTCACTAATAGTCATGGCTGTCATCCTCGTTTCTATGGAGCTCTAAATATTTGTAGTTGTGGGGTGTAATTAATTTTTCTGCTTCACTACACTTCTAAACTCTGTGAAATAATTGAGAGCACCATTGAAATGAGAATCAGTTAGAGCTTAATTATGATTTTTACACGAATGAACACAGCAAATGTCATGATATTCTCCAACATCTTATTTGAAAGAAAACATTATTAGCTTAAAAGCACTAAATGTACATGCATGCTGATGTCAGATGCTTCTTTCTGAAAAAATGTATATCCTTCTTTGTTGAATTTCTAAATAATGTTTACTTGCTCTATCATGTAATTGAGCCATAAAATTAGCAATCTGTAATGATTATGTTCTTATAGAGTGTAAGATTCTATAGCTGTGGTTGGTATCCTGCAGGAATTATATAATTGGTCTAAAATAAAGACTATAAGTCAAGAAGAGCGGAGGAGAGTCTCACTGAATTCAGTGCTAAAATACTAAAATGTCTTTGTTTTTTCTTTTGGAATCAATTTTTCCCCATATGAATATAGTTCAGATTTAATAATAGAAGTAAATGGAGAAAAGGCATTAAGTGCAAATTTTTAGAAATGAATCTATGTATCAACGCAGGTCAAACTGAATGATGTTAATTAAGAGAAATTTCATATAATCTTATATCGTTATACGTGATGTGAGGATAACCCTGAAAAATAGAGTAATGAGTCAGGAGGGCAAGATTCTTGGCTCATTAACCACAAAATTAATAAATTCATTTGCAGTGGAATTCAATATGCATACATGAGTATGGAATAGCCCATCAGCAGATGAAAACAAAAATACAGCAAAAGGAAATGCTCCATGTGTCTCAACTTGGTAGACTACCTACAAGGTTATCACAGTGGCTGAGTGGTGGAGAAGGAGCAAGGGCCTGGGAGTCACAGAACAAGTCAAGTTCTGTCCTGACTAGAAGTGTACCTGTCTCTCACCGTACACAAAAATTGACTCATGATGAATAAAGACTTAAACATAAGGAATGAAACCATAAAAATTCTAGAAGAAAACATAGGAAAACTCTTCTAGATATCAGCCTAGGCAAAGAATTCATGACTAATATCCCAAAGGCAAATACAGCAACAACAAAAGCAAATAAATGACAATTAAATTAAAAAGCAAAGGAAATAATCAACAGAGTAAAAATAGAAAACTTACAGAATAGGAGAAAATATTTGCAAACTATGCACCTGACAAAGGATGAATATCCAGAATGTACAAAGAACTCAAACAAATCAGCAAAAAAAAAAAGCAAACAACCCCATCAAAAAGTGGGCAAAAGACATGAACAGAAGTTTTTTGAAAGAAGATAGACAAATGGCCAAAAAAACATGAAAAAATGCTCAACATCACTAATAATCAGGGAAATGCAAATTAAAACCCACAATGAGATACCACCTTGCCCCTGTTAGAATGATCATTATTAAAAAGAACAATAGATGCTGGCATGGTTGCAGAGAGAAAGAAATGCTTATACATTACACTGTCTGAGGGACTGCAAATTAGTATAACTTCTGTGGAAAGTAGTATGGCTATTCCTCAAAGAAATAAATGTAGGCCTACCATTCAATCCAGCAATCCCACTGCTGGATATCCACTCAAAGGAAAAGAAGTCATTTTACAAAAAAGACACCTGCACATGAATGTTTATAGCAGCACTATTCATAAATACCAAAGTGTGGAATCAACCTACATGCCCATCAAATCACAAGTGGATAAAGACACACACACACCATAATGTACTACACATCCATAAAAAGGAATGAAATAATGTCTTCTGCAGCAACTTGGATGAAACTGGAGATCATTATTCTAAGTGAAGTGAAGTATCTTGGGAATGAAAAACCAAACACCACATATTTTCACTAATAAATGGAAGCTAAACGATGGGTACAAAAGGGCACAAAGAGATATAAAGGACTTTGTAAACAAAGAAGGAGGAGGGTTGGAAGGGAATGAGGGATAAAAACTTCCATATAATGAACACTATTCTGGTGCTGGGCACACTAGAAGCACTGACTTCAACATTATACAATATATCCATTAACAAAAGCATTTGTACCCTCTTAATATTTTGAAAAAAATTAAAAAAATTAAAGTGCATTTGTTAGCCATGTGATTTTTGTATTATCATTATTATCCTTTGACTTGAGCTAATTACACTCATTGAAGTTCAATTACCTCATCTTTAAAATAGATTATAATCAACTACACTGTTTCTGAAGGAATTACATGAGATGATACTGAAAACCATTGAGCAATATACTTAGCATATAGTTAAGAGCTGGATAGAAATTACCCATGATTACTCTGTTTTTGTCAATCAAATATTTTTACTTGAAAAATTTAGTCACATTTTAGTTAAAAATTTAGAATTATTTTAATTAACCTAGTTCAGAGAGTTATTAACCAAAAACCAATTTCAAGGAAGATTTTACCCAACTGAAAATACTTAATCACTTATAGATCCAATAAAAGCAACTGTCCAGATTATTTTGGTACATTTTTAGTTATTTTTTAGGTAGGAATGTTTTAGTAGCAGAGTGGCTTAGCAAATTTAAGATAAGAGCCATTAAATGAATAAAATGCACGTGATTGAGCATTAAGTCCCACTGTTCTGGGCTTGTCTCTGTTACTGATTACTTGCTTGACCTGTTAGAAATCATGACCTCTCTGAGTCTCAATCATCTATAAGACAAGAGGGTTGCACAAGACCATTTCTAAAACTCCTTCCTGTGCTCTAAACCTGAGCTGTCAATATGGTAGCCACCAGCCACATGTGACTCCTGGGCACTGGCAAAGTGGCTGGACATTGGGTGGGCTCTTAAGCATAAAATACACAATGAATTTTGAGGACTCCATTATGAAAAAGCCAGTGTAAAATATGTCATTAATAATTTTTTTTATTTTGATTACATGTTGAAAAGATACTATTTTGGATATATTTGTTTAAGTAAAATATATTACTAAAATTAATTTCACCTGTTTCTTATTTTTTTGTGTGGCCACTGGGAAATTTAAGATGACATGTGACTTTCATTTCAACTCTAGTAGATAACGCTGCTCTAAGAATTATCTAAGTTTATGAATTAAGTTTCAGTGAGGGTTTCAATTAAATTATATCCAGAGTTGAGATTCAGATCTTCTGGGAAATTCCTGATGAGCAGATGGTGCTGGTGGCTCCCACCCATCTGACTGCAGCAGTTGATTTGCATGGATGTGCATGGGTTCAGTTTTTGAGGAAGTGAGGGAAAGAAATGGGAACGAAGGAGATGAGATTTGGGTGGAGACAGAGACTGCAGACAGAATCTGGTGGAGCTGTTCATGGAAGGGGGGTCCTGAGACAGTGGGGTACAGGTATGCACTTTTGGTTGTTGGGAAATAAAACCCCACACGTCCACCTGGAAATGGAGCAGGAAACCCCAGTGGCACTACCATCAGTTGGCTGTTTCAGGAACCTGGAGGTTGCCCACTTGAAGGGATTCTGGTATCCTCATGATAGGTGTCAATGGCAGGCACTTCTCAGGTATCGGCTTAAATGACTGAAGTAAAGTAAATGCACAGTCTGACAGATCAATTCATAAACTATGAGCTTCCAGACATAATCAAATGATAGTACCAATTTCTATGACCTAAGACGTGGGTGAAATAACATTTGGGATCTTAATGTTATAAGCACCTTCTCTGTACCAAAGGCTAGTGGTGAGGTCCAGGAAAGACTTTTTTTTTTTTCCTTTAAGAAAAGCAACAATAATGACCTTTAAAAATCAAAGTTTCTTGAGAGCAATGACACATAGTGTTTTCTGTGCTGTGTCAGAGAAGGCAGTAAGCTCAGGGTTTCTTACACGGGTTGTCTGGAGTGAGACTGTGGGGAACAGTGAGGAGGGAGGAAGCGAGTGTTGGCAGACGTGTGCGTTGCCCCTTCTGTGTTGTCTTCTCAATGGCTTTATAGCCAATGGGGCATAAACAGGCATTGCAGAGCAGCTGCTTTGTCTGGGACACAAGGATAATATTCTTAAGGCAATGACAAAGTTGAATGCTAAGTCCTACCATTTCCCAAGAGTATAAATATTAAAAAAAAATAATTATCACTTTGTGACACCTATTTGCAGTTAACTTTTCTTAACATCTGTCGCATGGCTCTTGACTGGATTCTTACTGCTGTTAATGCACATGCTGATTGAGCTGTGATAAACTGTAAAAGATTAATAAAAGAGATCTTCCTCTAGGTAAGAAGACAATAATAACCCTCTTCCCAATTTTCCAAATTATGCAACTCTTATACTCATTTTAGAATTTAGAACTGGATCAGAAACATTATAAAAAATTCCACAAATCTGTGAATCACAGTGGTATCAAGTATACCTGACTGAACCCAGTAAGACCTTTTGGGAGGGTTCTTAAAATCATGTTGAATGTCAGACTGACCACTGAGAGGTAATTTCCACAGCCCAGGGAGGCTAATTATTGCTTCCTCGATTCTGAAAAGTTCCTCTTCGCCTTCTTCCTTGGTAATATCAGCTGGACCTCCATGGCTCTCATGTGTTCTCTCTTTTCTAATTGCTTTGGAGATAACATGTGAGCACTGGAGCCATCCAGTCTTCAGTATAAGGTGGGAAACACTACCTACATAGTGAAGAAAAATTGTGGGGCAGTCAGTGTCAGGCACTGTACTAGGCTCTGGAACCCAGTGTTGCACACAGCAGATCTCTTTCCATAGGGAGTATAGAGAATAAACATTACCAAAACAAATAAACTGAATAAGTGCATGAGTAAATAAAAATAAATAACACAACTTCTGCTACTAGTAATGGGTAAGAAAAAGGTAAAATAAGGTTAACATGACAGAGCAGCTTGAGGGTCACTCTATCAAGGTGGTCAGAGAAGCTTGTCTGAGAGAGTGATGTGGGTGTTGAGACACAGCTGATGAGAAAGGGACAACCAGAGGATTCAACTTCTTTCAATGTTTTTTGTTACTGTCACCCCGTTATCCTCAGCGGATACGTTCCAAGAGCTCCAGTGGATGCCTGAAACCACAGTTAGTACCAAAGTCTATGTATACTATGTTTTCTCCTATACATACAGATGTATGATGAGGTTTAATTTATAAATTAGGCCAGTAAGAGATTAACAACAGTAACTAATATAATAATAAAATGGAACAATTATAATAACATACTCTTCACAACTTCAAGGATAGAAAATTTGTTCTTACCGTAGATCTTAGCAAATTCAGCCTATAATTTTTTTTTTTTTAGTTGAGAATTTTCACTTTCTCACTTAAAGGAAACATCTTGCAGTTTCTCTTTGACGTATTCAAATTGCCCACATCACTATTTTTGTGCTTTGGGGCCATTATGCAGTAAAATAAGGGTTACTAGAACACAAGCACTGTGGTAACGTGGCAGATTTGGTAACTGAGACGGCTACTAGGTGACTAACAGCAGGGCAGTGTAGACGGCGTGGATGTGCTGAACAAAGAGAGGATTCATGTCCCAGCCTAGACAGAGTGGGAAGGCGCCAGGTTTCATCACGTACTCAGAAGGACATGTAACTTAAAACTTAGGAGTCATTCATTTCTGGAATTTTCCATTTAATATTTTCAGATCACAGTTGACTGTAGAGCAACTGAGACCTCGGAAAGTGAAGCTGGGGCTAAGGGGGAACTACTGTGCTCACGACCGGGAGGGACCTCATTACAAGGGATTAAGTTACCACAAACCAGACAGAGTCCTGTGTCGCTTAAGGACAGGGATGTGCTCTGAGAAATGCGTTGTTAGGTGATTTCATTGTTATGTGAACATCGTAGAGTGTGCTCACACAACCCTGGATGGTACAGCCTCCTACAGCACACCTAGCCTATTGCTCTTAGGTTGTAAACAGTATAGCATGTTACTGTATTGAGTACTGTAGGCAGTTGTAGCACAATGGTGTTTGTGTATAAATGTATCCAAACATAGGAAAAGTACAATAAAAATACCTTATAAAATATAAAAAATGCTACACCTGTATAGGGCAGCTCCGTGATAATCTTATGGAACCACCGTCACATATGCAGTTCGTCACTGATCGAAACATTGTTATGTGATGCATGACTGTAGTTGGAAACTCAACCCTAATTTCCTTGTTTTAGACATAGACACCACTTTTAAAAAGGTGTTATAGAGTATAATCCATATCTACTTTACATATCAACCACTCTGTTGAGTAAACAGAGCCCAGCAGGA
>CAUYSK010039498.1:0-45715 GCA_963575035.1 Avahi laniger | reverse complement strand
CATTTTAGACAAAGCAATCAAATACAATGTTAAAGGAAGAACAAAAAGGCAAGATATAAAACAATATCTACGGTGCAGTCCTACTTAAGTCAAAATATATTTTGGTAGAGGCAGGGTCTTGCTAAGTTGCCCAGGCCAATCCACACCCAGCTTAAAATACATTTGTCAGAAAACCACACCAAGGTGCAATCTGTGCTCACCTCTGGGTTGGTACATTATGAGTGATTTTGGTTTTTCTTTTTTTTTGTTTTCTTTAGAGACAGGGTCTCCCTCTGTTGCCCAGGCTAGACAGAGTGCAGTGGCACGATCATGGCTCATTGTAACCTCAAACTCCTGGGCTCAAGGGATCTTCCCACCTCAGCCTTTCCAGTAGCTGGGACAAGAAGCACACCACCATGCTAGGCTAATTTTTAAAATTTTTTTGCGGAGATGAGGTCTCGCTTTGTTGTCCAGGCCAGTCTCGAACTCCTGGCCTCAAGCAATCCTCCCACCTTGGCTTCCCAAAGTGCTGGGATTACAGGTGTGAGCCACTGCACCCAGCCTAGTTTTCTATTTTTTCCTCTCCTCTATTTCCCAAATTTCCTATCTTGTAAATAAATTATCTTTAAAGTTAAAAAAAAAAAAAAAGCAGTATAAGTTGTTTTATATGAAAAAGAAGATTGTGCTGACAAAACAGCCTTGACATTAAAAAGCAGGGCCCTCTGGGGACTCCTCAGTCCCCGGCCTGGGGCCTGTCCTCAACATCATGTGCACCTTTCTCAGAAGGGACAGGAAGGAGACAGGGACAAGGAAAGAAAGGAAAACACAGTTAGGCTACAGAGAGGCAACACATGACCCCCACTTGAGAAAACCACTGGTAACAAGGCCAGGCACAGTGGCTTTTGCCTGTAATCCCAGCACTTTGGAAGGATGAGGTGGGAGGATTATTGAGGCCAGGAGCTGGCGCCAGCCTGGGCAATACAGCAAGACCCCAACTCTACAAAAAATAAGAAAAGATTAGCTGGGTGTCATGGCACGTGCCTGTAGTCCTAGCTACTTGGAAGCCTAAGGCAGAGGAATCACTTGAGCTTTTGAGTCTGGGTTACAGAGATCCCATCTCATTCATTCATTCATTCATTCATAAATAAATAGTGGGGTGGGCATAGCATTATTGACAACAGCTAAAACATGGCAGCAACCAGTGTCCACCCATAAATGAATGGATAAGCAAAATATGGTCTATCCAACCAATGGAATGTTACTCAACTTAAACACCAAAGAATTGATGATACATGTTTCAACATGGATGAACCTTCAGGATATTAGCTAAGTAAAATAAGCCAGTCACAGAAAGACAAATACTGTAGGATTCCACTTGTGTGAGGTCCCTAGAGCTGTCAAAATTAGAAAGTAGAACGGTGTGTGCCAGGGAGTGGGGGGAGAGGGGAATGGCAAGTTAGTGTTTAATGGGTACAGAGTTTCAGCTTTACAAGATGAAAAAGAGTTCTGGAAATGGATGGTGGTGATGGCTGCACATTACAAATGCATTTACTACCACTGAACTGTAAACTTAGACACGGTTAAGATGGTAAATTTTATGTTACATGTTTTTACCACAATTTTTTTTTAAATAATTTTTTAAAGAGTGGGGTTAAAAGCAGGACATGGGCCAGGTGCCGTGGCTCGCATTTGTAATCCTAGCATTCTGGGAGCCCAAGGAGAGAGGATCACTTGAGCTCAGGAGTTTGAGACCAGCCTGAGCAAGAGTGAGACCCCCTCTCTATTATATTTAAAAAAAAAAAAAAAAGCAGGATATGAAATTCATCAGAAGGTCATGAAACAAGGCTAAGACATGGGAAGGGAAGACAGCCAAATGATTGTCTTCAGGTGACTTGAAGGTTCTCTGCAAGTCCTCTCACAAGCCCATGAGCAGACAGTCAACACCCAAGCCCCACATTCCTAAGCACCTTGGAGGTGTCACGCCCTGTCCCGGGCCCTGAATTCATCAGGAATAAGGGCTAAGTCCTGCCCTCAAGGAGAAGCCACAGACTCTTAGAAAACGCAGGAGCTGGGACAGAGCTTTGGAGACCGTTAATATGTTCATACTTGAGACCCCAGAGGAAGTCTGCCTCTCTAACTATCAACTTCCTGCCTGAAATACTCGGATCTTGTTACCCCAGTCATGTTACTGCCCTCTGCTCAAACCTTTGCTGCCGTCAGTATTTCTCAGGACTGGCAAGTGGAAACCCCGCCTGAGCTCCCTCCTGCCTCGCGTCAGGACAGCCCCTTTGTAACAGCGGCTCAGGCGGCCCCAGCACACAGGGGCTCTCTCTTCCTGCCCTCTGTCAGGCAGGCCTGGCCCTGCTTCCTCAATAGGCCAGCTCTACCTGGGCTTCAGGATGCAAAGCCTCTCTGTGCCCTTATGGTGGCCACTGTGCCTGGGAACATACTGCCTCATGTTATCCTCCAGCCGTGCTGGGGTGGGAGTGGCACCCCTTTGCCAGTAGACTGTGAGCCCCATAAGGGCAGAGGCAGAATCTGGGTTTTTACTGTGCTGCACTTCTACCCTTGCCCCACAGCTGGCTGGCAGTAAACAGCTGCCGAGTGAACAAGTTGGCAGGCCGTCCTCTTGGCTCCCACACACCCCTCATTTCTCTCCTGCCACACTGAGCCTCCTGAGGGCACCTTTGTCATGCCCTGGAGCATTAGGCTGTGGCCGGGAACAAGCACACACCAACTGCTCTCACAAGCAAAACCCTCTGCTGGTGACCTGCGAAGACCCCAATCCAGGCCCCAGGAGGCACTTACTTGCCAGGATGTGCGGGCTGAGGGCTGGCCACCTGATTCTGCTTGGCTTTCTGCTCCATTTTGGCTTCAATTTCCCGTTTCTTCTGAGCGATGAGTTCTTCTTGGTGAAGGATGTTCATGTTCATTTTTCCAGATTTGGGTGGAGCAACCCCAAACCACCGGTTAGCCTTCCCTGGGGAGGTAAAAGAAGCACATCAGAAATCATCTTTTGGGCAACCCGCTCGGGTCCCCTTCTATTGCTGGCAGAAGCTCTGCAAAAAAATAATATTAAAAAAAAGAGAGAAAAAGAAATCATCTTTACTCCACAAACACCCCAAGAGGATGTGGCAAGCCAGAGAGCAACCGACATTCAGATTGATTCGTATGTCCATTTTGCTATTTATTCAGAAAACACAGAATGCCTGCTATGTCCCAGGAGATGTACTAGGTGCTAAATAAGAGAGTCCAGGCCTCTGCCCAAATGGGACTCACCTCTGGCTGGGAGACAGTAGACCCATAACAAAAAAATAACTGCAAAATGTGACAAAAGCTCTGACAGAAATCAAAAAAGGTCAGAAAGAGTAATAAATTAGAGCGCCTGTACTGGTAGGGCAGCCAGAAAATGAACACAAGAGGGGACATTTAAGCTGGAACCAGAGGATAAGCAGCCAGCATCATGAATAAACCAAACAGGGAATGATCTGGGCACAGGAAGGAGCAGATACAAAGGTCAAGGCAGGAAGAAGCCCAGTACATCTAAGGATTAGCAAGGGCATGGCATGGCCTGAGTGGACTGCTCCACTCAGAGGTGGAGCAGAGGTGGGGCAGTCTAAGTTTTACTTTAAGGGCTCTGGCAACTGATTGGGGAATATTAAACTGTGGAATGACAAGATCCAGTGGGTCTTTTTAAGATCATACTGGCTACTAGGTGATCATTCTGCCCAGAGAGTACACAGGCATCAAGGAGACCAAGGAGACTCGCTGGATCCAAGCAACGGTGATGTCTTCTTCAGACTAGGGTGGTAGCATTGGAGATTGAGAACTCAAAGGTTCCCCATGAAATTCAGAAAAAAATCCAAATTCTGAAAGTTGATTTTTCAAGGGCCTGTCAGAGATGGCTCCCCTCCCACGTCTGCTTCACCCTTGGCATTCTTCAAAAGGACAAGTCTATCCCAACCCAGGGCCCTTGCACTTGCTATCCATACTCTATGTGAAAGGCTCTGCCCGCCCTTCAGGCCTTCCCACAGCTGCCATCTTCTCATTTCAAATGTCCTCTTCTTGAAAAGACCTCCCCTGATCATCCAATATCCGCAGTCTCCACCACTGCCTCACATCATCACAACTCACACTTCGTAAATATTTGCTCTTTGGTGCACCGACATCCCCCCCAGTTTTGGCCACTGCTGCATCCCCTGAGCCCAGCAGGGTGCCTGGCACACAGTGAGCACATCCTAAGTATCTGATGAATGGATGAATGCATCCCATTCTGGGGGAGTAGGAAGTGCAATGCTTGTGGGAAAGGGGAGTAAAAGACGCGGGAAAGTGTGCAAAGAGAGCCTCAGAGCACTTCGGAAAAGCAGCTTTTCCAGAAAGCGGGACACGGGCCAGACTGCAGCTGCTACAAAGAGAGGGGTGCAGGACAGCCCAAGGTTGCCACTGTGTTGGGGAGAGGAGCCTGGAGCAGCCCTGAAGGCGGCCATTTCAGAAAGGGGGCGCAAGGCCGAGCCGGGTGGCGGCTTTCACGAAAACGGTGCGTCCTTAGCAAATCAGGCGGGGGCGGCCAGCAACCTGCGTCTAGGGAGATGGGGAGGTACAGAAGCCGCCGCTTTGGGCTTCCCAGGGGCTAAGGCCAGGGATCCGCGGATCGGAGCAGGACGGACGGGCGGGCGAAGCGGCGACACGCAGCCCCAAACACCCAGGCGGGCGCTTGAGGGTTGGCGGTGGCTGTTACCTGCAACATCTCGGTTGTCCATCTTGAGACTCATCCAATCCCACAATGCTCCGGCGCCACCTAAGGGAGCCTGTTATAGTGCGCATGGCCCGATGGGAGATGTAGTCCGCGTTGGTCAACCACGCCCTGCAACTCTGGGACACCTAAAGTCGTCTTTCCAGGCACGCAAACCTCAATCTATTCGGCGATGTCGAAGTCTCAGTTCCGATGACCCAAGGGCGTCGCCCTTCCTCACACCTTCCCAGAGCGGCGGCCACCCCAAATACTAACTACATGGTCCAGGATGCTTTGTGCAGTAGCTCTCGCGAGAGCTGGGGGACGCGCCCTGCCCCGCCCCGCGCGCTTGCTTCCGCCTCCCTGTGGTGGCTACTTGTTGTTGTGGAGGCCATAATGGCGGCTCAGGCGGCTGCAGCGGCCCAGGCGGCTGCGGCCCAGGCAGCGCAGGCCGAGGCGGCCGAGTCGTGGTACCTGGCTCTTCTGGGCTTCGCCGAGCACTTCCGCACTTCCAGTCCGCCCAAGATCCGCCTGTGTGTACACTGCCTGCAGGCCGTGTTCCCCTTCAAGCCGCCTCAGCGCATCGAGGCCCGCACGCACCTGCAGCTGGGCTCTGTGCTCTACCACCACACCAAGAACAGCGAGCAGGCGCGCAGCCACCTGGAGAAGGCGGTGAGCGCGGGCTGGGCCGCGAGGGAGGAGGCGTGGGCTGACGGGCCGCGACCCGGCGGGCGGTGCCGCATCTCGGGGACCTGGGGGTGCGATTTCTGTAAGAGCAGTCCGCCTCCGCTGGACCCCGAAGCCACCAGCCTCTCAGAGTGCCGGAGGGCCTCGCCCTCCACCTTATTTCCCGTTTCTGGTGACAGACAGGGCTCCAGAACCCCACCTCACCGTACTCTGAGACTTGTCTCTTCTCAGGAGCAACAGAGTCCCCAGATCGTCAAGATTTTAGGAGGATCCCACCTGATGGTGGCGGTGGGGACACCCCCAGATCGGTTGCTGAGGAGCATTGGCTCTAATGCCCACACCTAAAGTGACTTGGGATAGGGAGAGTTAAGGTGAAAGTCCAGGCATCCCCTGGAGTCTGAAGTCTGGTCTCTCAGGAAACCTAGGAGGGCGTTCCCCTCCTTGGGCCCGTAAGTCTGGTACTCGGGGTGTCTGGAAGGTTTCGTGCCATCTGTAATGCCCAGCGTCACAGGTGGGAAGCCAAGACCCAGAGTCTGGAATTAGACATTTGAGGTCGCGTGAGGAGGCCCAGAGCCTGGAATTGGTCGTTTGAGTTTCTGTGAAGACGCAAAACAAGGGGTCTGGATGCTAGGACCAATTGCTCAGTAAGAGGTGATCTCGCAGCTCCTGCTTTCCCTTGTCCACTTGTGACTTGTCTTCCTTCCACCTCCACTAGTCCATCCGCCTCAGAGTGAGCCCCTCCCTCCCCCGCAGTCTGACCTGTGACATCTTGGTGCAGGAAACAATGTGGGAGAGTGACTGTCACTCTGCCTGTTAAACTTTCTGGCTGTGGAGTCGTTTCTTCTCACGCAGCTCCGCTCCTGTGGGACCCCTGCTTCTTTTTGCCATTGACCCAGTTCTGTTCTGCTTAAAGGAGAGAGTTCTTGAAAAGCATCAACTCAGATTTTTAAAAACTCCTTGATCTGAGGTAAATCCAAGCCCACCTTTGGCTAATAAGTTGCTTTCAGGAGGAGATCAGATCTTTGTTTTACAGACTACGAAGAGTTGGAAGGCAACTTTAGTCCTCACTTGATCAACTTCCTTGTTTCAGAAGTGAGGCAATATGGGCCCAGAGAGGTGAAGTGATTTGCCCAAGGTGACACAGCAAGTTATTAACAAAACTGGGCCCAAACCCAGGCTCAGTGATTGCCAGGTTGCATGCCAAGACAATGTGTTATTATTGTTTTGGTGAGGTTTTTTTTCTTTCAGTCATTCAGCAGATAACTTATTCAGCCCACGTCGGGTGCCAAGCCCTGTTCTAGGTGCTGGGGATCAGCGAAGACTAAAACACTTAAAGCTTATGTTTTAAGTGAAGGAGACGAACGATAAGTATGTAGTGAGAGGTTGGGCAGCAAGGTAAGAACCATGAAAACCGTGAGCCAGGGAGAAGGGATGGAGTAGAGGTGGAGCTGTTTTTGGCAGGGGGAGTGAGGGAGTCTCTATTGTGCGAGTGACATTTGAGCAGAGGCCTGAAAGGGTCAGGTAGGGAGCCCAGAGAATTGCTCAGGGCATGAAGTCAACGGCAAGGACTTGGCAAGCTGCTGGGGACAGGCAGTCAGTGTCAGGGTCTCTCCAGGGCAGTGATGAGGCTGAGATCAAATGGAGCACCAGGCTTCATTGACTGTGTGGGCACTGAGGGCTGTGACTACCCAGGTATGGTGGCCCAGCATCTCCACTAGTCGCGCTAGTTCTGGAACTCTCCTGTCTCTTGATTAACAACAAATCCCACCACCTGTCTTTTGTCTCTTGAGGCTGTTCAGCCTGTATCTAGCAGTGGTTAATAGTCACTGTGTGTATTTTCGTGTTCTACCCACTCGGCCCCTGTCCAGGGGAAGCAGTCATGTCCTAAGTTGCTCTCTTAACCACGTGACTTTTGGGTCCATCATTTAAATCCTTATCCTTGTGAAGTGCCTTCACTCTATTTAATGGAACTCTGAATCTTGTGGGGTCTTCCACTTGCACGTGGTCCCTTCCGTTTTATGCCTGGAAATTCCTTTCTGTCGGTTGCATCCCCAGCTGGAAATGTGTCTGGATTTCAGTTAAAGTAACATTGTTTTCCATGCTGTTTTTCCCTCTGTAATCATTTGTCATTTCTGGGTTTTTTTTTTTTTTTTGGAGCCAGGGTTTCTCTCTGTTGCCCAGGGCAATCCTCCTGCCTCAACCTCCTGAGTAGCTGAGACTACAGGCACACACCACCACACCCAGCTAATTTTTTTTTTTTGGTAGAGATGGGGTCTTGCTGTGTTGCCCTGGCTGGTCTCAAACTCCTGATATCAAGCGATCCTCCCATCTTGGCCTCCCTAAAGTGCTGGGATTACAGGCATGAGCCACCATGCCCAGCCTATGATTTCCTTTCGTGTTACAACATAAGCATGCTATCTTTAATAATTTTCACTCTTTATTAATCAGTCGTACATTTTTCCCAATCAGACAACTGTCAACTTTTATTCTTTCCTTTCCCAGAGCCATTCATTAAAGAATCATGGTATGTTTTTCCTCTTAGAACTGGTTCGCTTATTTCTAGTTCTGAAAAGCAAATGGCCAATGAGGTTCCAGTTTCTTTTCAGGAAGCTAACCCAGAATAACAAAAAATTTTTTTAAGGTAAGAAAATATTTCTCAAGTATTTTGTCACTATTTTCTCCTTTCATTCTCTCTGCTGTTCTTTACTGAACTAATTTTCTCTAATGTAAGTGCTGTAGGTCAAACCTTTAATTGGCCCCTGAACTGAGTACAATATTCTGCTTCCCTATTATTTTTATCTTTCGCCTTCTATCTGAGAGACCCTAAACTCCTTGACAATCACATTTTTGTATAAGGTTAAATTATTTTCCTGCCTATCTGCTTCCATCAGTTTTGAACTGTCCTCATCTGCACTTGTAAACCATCTAAAAGGAATACACTAACCTGTCTACTCCATCAAGTCTACCATCTTTGAATGTGAGTCAGGGAGAATGTGTCTCCCTGTCCTCAGCAGCCCTTTTTTTCCTTCCTTCCTTCCTTCCTTCCTTCCTTCCTTCCTTCCTTTCCTTTCCTTTCCTTTCTTTTCTTTTCTTTTCTTTTCTTTTCTTTTCTTTTCTTTTCTTTTCTTTTCTTTTCTTTTCTTTTCTTTCTTTCTCTGTCTTTCCTTTCTCTTCTTTCTTTTCTCTTCTTTTTTTTTTTCCTTGTAATAGATACAAGTTCAAGACCTCAGCAGCTTTTTTGATGTCACGGCCATTGGTCTCTCAGTGGTTCCTACCTCTGCAGGCCTTTGGAGCATCTGCTGGCCGCCTCATTCCCTGGTCTGCTCAGCAGATTCTAAAGCTGTTATGGTGCCTGACAAGACCCTTTACCTGAAAGCCTTCCTTTCTTGATTATGGTTTTAGCAGTGATGGGATGGGTTCTTAGAATTCTTGACTCTCTGGGACTCCCTGAGTAAATAGTTTGTGATTATAAGGGGTATCGCTTTACTCAGAAATTTCTTGGCTAGCCGGACGCAGTGGCTCATGCCTGTAATCCTAGCACTCTGGGAGGCCGAGGCGGACGGATCGTTTGAGCTCAGGAGTTTGAGACCAGCCTGAGCAAGAGCGAGACACCCATCTCTACTAAAAAAAAAAAGAAAAAAATAGAAAGGAATTAGCTGGACAACTAAAAATACATAGAAAAAATGAGCCGAGCATGGTGGTGCATGCCTGTATTCCCAGCTACTCGGGAGGCTGAGGCAGTAGGATCACTCGAGCCCAGGAGTTGGAGGTTGCTGTGAGCTAGGCTGACGCCACGGCACTCTAGCCTGGGCAACAGAGCGAGACTCTATCTTGGGGGGGAAAAAAAGAAAGAAATTTCTTGGCTAGAGAATTTGCAAAGCCATTTCTGCAGATCCTGTCGGATTCCGTCCCTTTTTATTTTGCTTTCCTGTCTTCTGCTGCACACCTACCCCTGTGTGATTTTTTCAGTCCTCTCGTCCTGCAGACCCCATGGCTTTTGCTTTGTTTCCGCACCTGTTTTTCAAGCAGACAGATCCAATTCAGTCATTTGCACATCTTCTGTGGCACCAAGAGAATGTGCCTGTATATCCATTTCCCCCTTAACTTTTTTGCTTTTGATCACATAGTCCTTTTTATCCCTTGGCCTGAAAAGTGCATCATCATTTTTAGATTTTCCTGATTTGAAAGCCACCGAGGAATAAATACCACTTCTCTAGAAGGAATTGTTCATTATTTTCTATAATCCAGGCAGTTGTTCTTTGAACAGTGCTCTTTACTCACTGCATGCCCATGTCAGTGCCGTGTGTGCTTATCTGTGCGTATCTAGAATGGGGCTGCTTTCTGATGGTGGTTTTGCTCATGTGACTTAGAAGCAGTTTCAGACTGTGCAGATCAGGTGCTTATTAATTCTGCATCCAGGTTTAGCCTGAGTTTAGTCTAAGGTTTACTTTCCCAGCAAGTGATGAAATGCCTCGCTTTGTCTTCTGAGGCCCAGCAGGGCTCGGTTGTGAGCCACTCCTCATCGGGCGCAGCCGCAGCAGTTCTCTCATCTCTCAGGATCGTGGCTGTGTCCTGTCAAGTTCCATCGGCAGGGAGCGGAGACTGTGCAGAGCTGCTCGTTTCACTTTCACGGGGGAGCAGTCTTTGCTCCCTCCTGTTTTCGATTCCATTTCCTTTGCTCTCTATCTCTGAGTCATGTCTAACTTCAGGGTGTGAGATCCGTTTAGGAACTGTCACCTCATGGTTCTACCAACTGGTCTCCTCCCTTCCCACCCCAATTCGTCCCGTTCCTGCTTGCGAATTACGGTGATATCATTGGTGCCTTCTGTAACATGCCAGACCCTGCATTGGTGCTTCTCAGGGCAAGGTCTCGCTGGACCCTCAACAAACCCACAGGGTAAGGCCCACTTCCAACTCGCTGATAACCGCACTGGGTACTGCAGGAGGATGTCCGTAGCCGCATTAACACAGCAGGAAGAGGCAAGGGAGGCTCCTAAATGCTTTGCTTCTATCTTCTATCCAAGGGGAGTCATAGTCAGTAACTATTTCTACATATTGTGGTGGCTTAAAAAAACCCAATTTAAAAAAAAAAAAGTTACTTTGGTTTTAAGAAATAAGAAGCCTCAAAACACTCTCAGCCTTGGACCGTATCCTCCAGGCACCAGAGGTGTGCTGACCTGGGCCCTCCCACCCCGCCGCCAACCGGCTTCCCCCGAGAGCCCCAAGGCAACACCAGGGGCTTCTGGCAAGGATGTTCGCATCCCTGTCCTGCTCTCTGCAGGCCACCTGGGGGTAAGGGGCTCTCACTTTGGCCTCTTTCCCATCATTAGGAAAGAGACATAAAAGATACCTTTTAACATTACATAGTAAAAATCATAGCAATGATCTAGCAACCTTGGATAGAGTATCCTGCATACTTTGTGAGATGGGTATAATTTCTGGTTTCTGTGTATTTCTGATTTGCAAATTTATGTTAAAAGTTTTACAAAGGTACAAAAATGAAGTTGTTCGATTGGCATCAGACTGGCAGTTCTGGGGAAGTGACTAGCTCACCGTGACACTCAGCCCAGCCCACCCTTAGGAACAGTGTCGTCATGCAGATTGTCAAGGCATCACTGATGCTGATGCCCTGGTCAAAAAGCAGTGACATCTGAAGACAGTAAGAAATCTGATGCTGTTCGGGAATTAGAGCTTTGTGTCTGAAAGACATAGCCTCAGTTCTGTGGCCATTCGCACATGAGGAAGCCTCGATTTCCCGGTGATGCTAGATAAACTCTTCCTTATCCAGTGGATAAAGCCATTGTTCGCACGACAAACGTTTCCGAGTACCTACCGTGTGTCAACTTGCTGAAGGCACTGGAAACACAACTGAGAGGCACACATTGTGGCGCATCCTCTTTGTATGTATTTAAAGTGAGGGCCACTCCCCGTGTACCAGAGAAGGGAGGAGGTCAGTGGCCCTGGGAAACGGATGTTAAAGAGTGCTGGGATCCAACTTTTCGCAAGCCTTGGAGCGCTGCTAAGTCTCATAGTGGATCCACATTTTGAACCCAGTTCTCTGGCCCCCAGTCAGTCCTTCCGACTCCCGCTAATGCCCGCCTAGGGGCCTTCCAGAAGAAGAGAACGTTGGAGTCTTGAGCCTCTGGGCAAGTTATTTCCCAGCTCACTGGTATTGGCTGAGAGCCCCTCGTTCCCCAGGGGAGAGGCGGGATTCTCCTTCTCCAGCCCTGCCGTCGGCACACAGAGGAGCTCGCAGAGAGGGAAGCCGATTGTCGGCAGGCACATCTGGCTCATAAAGCAGAGGTGTCAGTGGGTCAGAGGAAATTAGGTCCAGCCCAACTGTCTGTGACTAGCCACACGGAAGTCTCAAAAGGAGAAGGGACAAAAAGCTGCTATGAGGAGACATCGGCGGGCCCATGCAGACCCGCGCTCGGCGGCACAGGCTGAAACTCTGAGAAGTGGGTGTGGCGCGGCCTCCCTGGGCAGCGAGCGATTGGCTGCATCCCTTCTGAGTCCACCTGCCACCGACGTGCCGTGTGGACTGTCCTCAGCTCCAAACTGGGAGCGGCCTTGAGTGCGGGGAGAGCATCCCTGGGCTGCAGACTTGAAAGGAAGGCTTGTCTGCCCGTATAGGATTGGGGGGACTCACCTCTTGGCTCCTTGCTTGCCTCTGCCGGGTGCAGTGACACACAGCAACGGGGCCGGCTTTGTCACAGGGCTGAGGCGCGTCCAGGCCTGACTCAGAAGCTCAGCTGTGGGTGCCAGGCTTACATCTTGGTCTCCAGGCTGGGTGTCTGCTCATCATACGTGGCAGCGTGCCATTTATCCACCTGGGACTCTCTGAAGGGCTCCCCTTCCGCGTGGGGGCCTTGCCTGCCCCATGGTGACCGAATCTCAGAACCACGAGGCACTGGAGATGGATCTCAGGGTTGGGTGGGACCTCAGCCCAGCTCATCTCCTCAGCCTCTTCCACGTGTCCCTTTTTTCCTCTGTGACCAGGCATCCCTTCCAGTCGGTGGCCTTCTGGAGCTTCTCTTGGTGCTCTGGGCCTCTTCTCTTGCAGCAGCTTCTGTGGAAAGCACCTCAATTTCTCCTCCGTCAACATCACACATATTCCTGCTGTCCCGCCAAACACGGCCTCCAGCTGAGGAGCCTCGCTTCTGGGGCCACATTCCTGGTGGCAGGCGCTTGCCCTGCACCGCTGAAGGCCCCCTGCCCTTCCTGTCCCTGCCACGAGGGAGGCCTTGGGAGGGGACCAGCAGAGGCAGACGCTTGGCTGCAAAGCACCTCTTGCCTGGACTGCTGCGCCTCTGCGCAGTGCTTGTGTGCGTGTGTGCACGCGTGTGTCAGGAGCCTGTGGCTCCGGCTCTGGTTCGCGCTCCCAAAGCTGTCCCTCCCGGCCCACTTGTGTCCTGTGGGCATTTGGCTTTGGACACAGCTCCACTCTCCCCAGCCGCCGCTCACCCTCACCCCAGAGGCATCTCCAGTCCCCGCCCTCGCCCCCACCTGCTGACCCCCAGGCCCCGCTGGCTCCTCCTCCCTCTCTTCATTCATTCTTTTTGCTGCATCCAGGAAGGTGTTAAAACTCAGATTTGGTCAGACACTGTTCTTTTCTGCCCCTGACTGGATCAGGCTCCACAGGTGACATCAGGGACGTTCTAACCCACGGCCGGGGATAGGGACTGTGGTCACCGTTGCCACGGTATAACACAGAGACGTCGCGGCCTTCCAGCCACACCTCCCTGGACCTCTGTGCCTTTCTCATGGGCTCTTTGCCTGGAGCACCTCCTGCTCCCCCTTTTCCGTGGGAACCCCCTCACTTCCTTTCAAGGCCCAGCCCCAGGTGTCCCCGCCCCACGCTGTTCTCCCACAGAGCGCGGGAAGCTGGGGTCTTCTCCTCAGCTCCACATCCACCGTCCAGCAGCCGCCAAGGCTCTTGGCAGGCACCAATTGCTCTTCGAACGTATGTGGTACCTGGCAGGAGCGGCGTTAGGCGTGCGTGCTGGGTCCTGAGGAGGTCTGACCGGGGCGGTGTGGTGGACTAGCCCGGGAGCCTTTTGGAACATGGAACCTGGGGCACGGTGGTCCCTCAGCTGGATCCTGTTACTGTCTGAGCTGCATCCTTGGCACATGTCGTGAGTGTTATCCCAGCGCTTCTCCCTCCTCTTCGTGAGGCTCACTTTGCTCATTTCCACGCTGCTGTTACTTGTCACTTGTTCATGAAGGACTGACACCCTAAGATCCACTCTCTGGTTGTAACTGATTCCTTGTCTAATGCTTTGCCTGACAGTCGGCCCTGCTTCATTGTGGCACGTGGGGGCTTCGGTGGGGCCAGGTCACCTCTGCGCTCCTTCCCCCTGAATCAGTTCCCGGCCACCGGCAGGTAGAGTCTGACTTCAAAGCACCAGCCTCTCCTCTGTGTCGGAAGGGGGTGTCCCCTCTTCCCCAAGCACCTGCTGGGCACTCTGTGGCCTCTGTTCCCCTTGCTGAATTGGAGGGAAAGCGAGCCCACCCTCTCAGGCCAAGCAGGCCCCCTTCCCACTTAACCGGACACTGGACAGCCTTTGGTAGCAGGGCGACCTGTGCAGACTCCAAAGCGAGCCATAACCAGATGCCAAGTGTCTGCTTGAAAAGTAATTCTTTTTTCTTTCTCTTTCAGTGGTTAATATCACAGCAAGTATCCTTTTCTTGTTGGTGCTGTTCCCTTTAAGGAATTCTCTGTTTGAATAACAAGAATGTCTTAGGAACTTGAATCCCATCTCATGTTGTAGTAACCAGAGAGTGTAGGCTTGCCCCACAGGCCACCTAGAGAATCCTCACTCAGCTCCCTTTGAGGCCAGCAGCTTCGCCTGGATGCCGTGCTCCTGTCGTCTTCTATTCACACCCCGGCATCCAGCTCCTAGCCCCGCCCTGCGACAAGCTCAGGGTTCGCTGGGGGACGCCAGAACTTGGAATTTCAAGGCAGGCAGGGACATACTGCCTGGCAGACGTCTGCGGCGTAGGAGCCCCGAGCTGTCGCCTTCTAAACTGACCTTTCCTTGCAGTCTCTGTACTTCCTTAACTGGATGTCACTAGATCCCGCAGTTCGAAGATGTTAAATTTGAAGCAGCAAGTCTGTTGTCTGAATTATATTGTCAAGAGGTAAGAACACATTAAGGTTTCTGAAAGCAAAGTGTCTCTCCCTGTCGCTAAGACACAATGGCAAATGGTGGCTCTGGAGAGCTGAAATCCACTCTGGCTTTTAACTCTTCAAATTACTTTCCTTCCTCTTACAGCCCAGCGTTGGGGCAATCACATGCCAACAAGGGCCGGCAGAGTCTTCTTCTGCTGGAGCCTGCTGGGAAAGGCAGCCTCGATCCTAGCCTAACGAGTCTGTACAGTTTGCCTTCTTAATCCGGTTTCTGATTTCAGTTGTAGCTGAAAATTCGCCTTCCTCCGCTGGGAAGATGACACCTTGAGGTAGCCAGGCGGCAGGGCGGTGTGTTTCACACCCTGCTGTCTCTCTCTGGTCTGAGAACACAGAATTGGGAACCTGCTTTCAATTTGACTGTTAAGGATTTTGACCTGAAGCTACTTTCAGTTTAGTTGAATGGGAAGTTATTTTAAGAGTGGTGCAGAAACTTCCCAGCTAGTGAGCCCAATAAAATATCTTTCTTGCTTTTAATAAACTTAATTGGCAGTCCAAAAAAATCCTTTGGTAAGCATGAACAGGAACCGCCTTCTGGCACCGCAGCTGCTGCTAAGGAACCCAGCCTGATTGCCGGCTTGTTTTTTTCTCCCCGCTCCTCAAACGTGACTATTTCCTCCCAGAATTCCGTCGATGCAGCAAAGCCGCTGCTGCGGAAGGCGATCCAGATCTCTCAGCAGACCCCGTACTGGCACTGCCGCCTGCTCTTCCAGCTCGCGGTGAGTGCGGTGGCCCAGACAGGCCCGCAGGGGCCAGGCAGGGGCCATGACCCTGGGACACACACACCCCAGTACAAGCAACAACAGAGTCTGAGATACATAGGCCCCCTCGAGCTGCCGTGCTGAGTGGGTGGCGATATGGGGGTGTTCCTTTAACCTGCTCACAAGCCTCCTCTAGCGTCTTTACTCAGCACCACCCAGGGGTGGTCAGTGGGAGTGCCTGTCTCCCTGGGGACCATCAGAGGGCATGTTGCTCACCCTCCTCCTGGCTGCTCCTTTTGGCCTGTGCTTATTGAAATCCAGGGAGCATTTCCTACCAGAGGGCTGCTGTGTTTTTGTAAGAGCTGCACTGAGATTCCAAGGGGCTGCCTTTGGGCAACAAATCCCCAAGTCAAGCCTTGTTTCCCAGAACACAGCCTGGGGCACAGCCTCGTCCTGGAATCCACACGGTTTCCCTTCCAGCTCCCTTTAGCTCCCCAGATGTAGTTGGAGCCCCAGTCCCTGCCCTCCAAGATGCTCAGTTGGGGGAGGGGGTGACTTTCTAGGCTGGGCCTTCCTGGTTGTAGTGGCGGGGCCACAGGCACCATCGTGTGGGCACCTCTTCTGTCCTGGGCTCTGCTGTACCTCCCTGTGACTGGGTATCCTCAGCTGTCCTCCTCTGGCTGGCCCCCAGCCTCTCCAGTCCCTGACCCAGCCTGCCCTCCAGGCCCCCCCATGGCACAGCCCTGTCACCCACCGAGGCAGGCAGCATGTGGACCCTTGATTGGGAGCGTCCTCCACGGAACCCTTCACCCCAGGAGGGTCTGGCTGGGAAGGTGCCCTAATGGGAAAAGCTCACCCAGCAGCAGGGACTCCCACGGCCCTTGCCCGCCGAGGCCCACTTAGGCCCCACTTGTACACACTGGCTCCTTTCATCGTCCCACACACACTTGTGCCCATTGGCAGAGAAGGGAGCAGGTCAGGCAGTGAGTCACCTGCCCTAGGTCACAGAGTTGGTGGGTCGTGTGCTTGTGCCACAGGTGTGCCTCCCAGGCTTAAGCCAGGTTCTTGCCCCCCTTTCAGCCCGTTAGGGCTTCTGGATTTGAAACTCCCCCGGACACTTACCCCTGAAGGAGTCCCTCCTTATGGGCCCTGGAGATGCCCCCAGTGACTCGACCCCACAGGTCACCTAGGAAGCGCTCAAACAGCCCCAGGAGGACGGAGGCGGGGTGGAATCTGTGCCTAGCGAACATTAACTGCTGGTTCTGTGCACCATTAAGTTTAGACAACGTGTACAGCAGGCACCATTAAGTTTAGATGATGTATATACTGTAGGCAGTCTGGAGCTCTGTATCCAAAGCAATTAACGTTGATGTGGTAATTTGGTTAATTTAGCTCAAAACTGACACTAAGACAATTTTGTTGATGTGTGGGGAGGCTCGGTTGAACTTGCTAACAAAGCAGCCAGGCCAGGCTCTGTGAAACGGAGGGGTTTGGCAGCGAAGGTCATTGCTCTCTCTCCTTTTTAGCAATTGCACACACTTGAGAAGGACCTGGTGTCAGCCTGCGACCTCCTGGGCGTGGGGGCCGAGTACGCCCGGGTGGTGGGATCCGAGTACACACGGTAGGCAGCAGCTCCCTCTCCCCTCCTGCTTGCTTGCATAGAGAGGGCTCAGCCCTCTTAATTGGGGACAGCAAACAATCGGCACTGCAGCGTGGAAAGATGGCCACCCTCACACATAACGAGGGGCTTGGAGATTAAAGCTGCACCAGGAAGCATTTCGCACCATTGGTTCATAAAGTGAAATGTTCGCGAGTTGCTTTCTTGAGGGCGAGGGGCAGCCAGCACGCTCCACACCGTGGGCCCTGCTCGTTTCTAGTGTGCTTGCGATAGAAGGTGCTCGTCTCATTTGCTCTGCTGTTGGGCTTCATTGCACAGATGTGTCCTCGTTGGTGTGGGGCATGCATGGCACTGACCGTAGGCTGCTTCAGTGTCCTCCCGCTTGGGGAGCCAAGGAGCTTGTCAGTGCATGACAGGAGGCAGAGCAGGCCAGCGTTTTTGTAGCAGAAGGGACATAGGTTCGTGTTATGCACGAAGCTGCTTAAACTATCTGGAGACTGGTACCCGGGGATTAGAGGTCAGGGAGCTCTTGTGCTCCCTGTGTGCCCTCTGCGAGGGCCTCCTCTCTGCCTCTTCCCCCCACATAGAGGAATCCTCTGTAGCGGGCAGGCTCCAGGCAGCAGTACTCTTACTCTGTGTGTGGGGATTCTAGAAGGTTCCCACAAAGAGCCTTCCTGGCCTGAGTGAGAGTGCTCTGGGACCGGCCCCCTGTCCGTCAGAGTGCGCTTGTACCATGGAGTTGTCAGGACACAGCAACGCCCAACTCTGCTCTCAGTCCCCCTCTAAGCTCTAGACTTGTGAGCACCCATGGGGCACCACGCAACTCCTGACAGCTCCCCAAAGGGTGTCCTTGTCCCTAGAATGCTGTCGGGGGGTGGGGCAGAGCTGTTGCTTGTCTGCCCTGCCTACTCCCCTATGTGCTTCTCAGACAGGCTGCTGTGGGCAGCCAGCCTGGAGTGGACATGTGGTCTGTGCACAGCGGCCAAGGGTCCGTGCCTGCAGGTCTCCTGGCTCAGGACCTCTCACCAGCGACATAGGGCCTCTAAGCAAGCACATTTTTTGTGAGACAACATGGGAACCTTGATGTGATGTCTCCTCCCTTAGATTTCAAGAAGCAGAAGATGGGTAGATAGATCCCTGAGTGTTCACGAGTGTTCATGCCATGAGCTGATGACAGGGAACAGCACCGTGGCCCGGAGCACAGGCAGGGGAGCCGAGCTGCTCAGCGCGTGTCCCTGCTCCAGCCCTTGAACGCTGTGCAAACTTGACCTCTCTGCCTTGGTCTCCTCACCTGTAAAATGGGGAGAACAGCACCTACTTGGTAGAGTGTCGGCCACGGCACACAGGTGCTCTGTGAAGGACGGCAGAGGAAAGGATTCAATGTTGAAAAAACTGGGGGCTCCCCAAAATTTGGCACTGCACAATTACAGCTGCTCCTAAAGGCAGGGTCCCCACAGCCCCACCACCAGCATGCTGCACACTTCCAGGGTGAGGTGGGGCAGGGCCACCCCACCTCCCTCCTCTGTTACTTACACTGTTTTCTAAACTTTCTTTGATATATCGTATTATTTTTCTTGCCAAGGACAGCTGCACATGCTACTTTAGAAAGTGCAGAAGGTTTAAGAGAGACTATAGATGCCTCCTAAGGGTGGGGGTGGTGACTAGAGGCGAGGCTGCTGATGTGCCCGGGGCTTCCCAACTTCGTCCCCTTTGCCCTGAGAGGCACGCGAGGAGGCTCAGCCCAGTTCACGGGCCAGGCAGTGCAGTGCAGGTGGGCCCGAGTCTGCGCCTCCCCCTGCCCAATGTGGCTGCTGACGCCGAGCCCAGGTCTGCTGTGTCAGCAGGACCGAGATAGAGCGGTGCGCCATCCTCTAGCCCACCTGGAACACGGCCTTCTGAGTGCTGTGTCTTCTGGGCTTTTGAACCACACTAGTGTGTCTAAACCTTGCAAGAAAAGTAAATACAGATAGAATAAGACGAAATAGAGCAGTCGTAAATAAAACAAACCTCACTGGGTACTGTTCCCTGTGATCCATTTAACCTTCCCCCGAGATGGCATTTTAGGTCCCGTGAGCACTGGGGCACCCACAGTTAGCTTGGGAGCCTCTGAGGCCTTCTCAGACCTGACTCCCTGTCTCTGTTTTCCAGGGCGCTGTTCCTCCTCAGCAAGGGGATGGTAAGTCAAGGCTGGGCAGGATTGCTGGGTGCCCACAGGTGTTAGGGAGATGGGGCTGCTTAGATTTGTGCTGAGGCAGGGGCCTGGTTTCGAGTGGCCGGGCTGGGATTTCAGGCTGGCTTTGCTCCCTGGGGCAGGAGTGGCACGCCCAAGGCAGGCGGGCAGGTGGCCCTATGCTCCCGGGAGGGCTCCCGCAAGCCCAGGGCCCAGCTCATGCGCCTCTGCCTCCCCAGTTGCTGCTGATGGAGCGCAAGTTGCAGGAGGTCCACCCACTGCTCACCCTCTGTGGACAGATCGTGGAGAACTGGCAGGGGAACCCCATCCAGAAGGAGTCACTGCGTGTCTTCTTCCTGGTGCTGCAGGTGACCCACTACCTGGATGCGGGGCAGGTGCGTGGTGCCTCACAGAAGGGCTGCTAGAGGGTGGCGGGTAGGCACAGGCGGCACATGGACGATGGGCCTCCGGGCAAGAGGTCCGCTCTGTCATCGCCTCTCCTCACCCCAGCCCCGCTCTGGTATACACTTGCCAGATATTCTTGCCTCTGGGAGCTGGGTCTGTCCCAGTGGCCTGCCCTCACCCTAGAAGTAGTGACATGCGGCCTCACACACGTTTGCTCAGTGCACAGAACACCCAAGCCGCCGAGGCCTCCAATGCTCGGACAATCCAAGAGAATAAACCATGTGGGTTTGGGGGTGGTGCCTGGCGGTGCTCAAGCACCTGCTGTATTTGTGTGACCGTCTCAGCCCTTTGCAGAGTGGGGCTGTTTGTCCCCCTCAGCCCCACCCCCATCCCAGTGGGCCAGTCACTGGTGTAGCCCAGCAGCAGCGAGGGCCCAGAAAGCATTTTTGGACCTCTTGGCAGGGGGCTTCCTCAGTTCCCCCACCCACACCCACTTTTGCCCCTTAGGGCAAGTGCCAGCTCAGCGTGTAGAACGCGGAGCTGACTGCAGCCACCCGTTCTCATGGGGCACTGGGGCTGCAGAGACGTCCCTCGGGGGGTCAGGGCAAGGCTTCCCGGTGCAGACAGGCCAGTCCGTATTAGGCATGGCACCTGTGGGACTCCTGGGCCACTGCCCACCCCTGAGGTGTCCCAGCCTGCTCTTACTCCTACTCCTGCCCTCTGGGGTCTGGCTGCAGGAAGGCCAGGCGCAGCTCCAGCAGGCTCTGTAGACAGGCCTCTCCTGGGCCTTGGGGTTGCGACGATCCACCTGGCCCTGCCGTGTGCCCTGAGAGCCCGGCTCATCCGTGGGGTGGGGTGGGGTGGGGTGGGGGTGGATCCCTCTCCCAGAAGGTGGATGTGGACACTCCCAGGAGGAAGGGGCAGAGGGGTGGCTGGGTCGGGCCTGGCCACCTCCTGAGGGCCCTGGCTGCTGGTGGGGAGCCGCGGGGCGGGAGCGGGCCCTCAGGCGAGGGTGCCCGCCTCGCAGGTGAAGAGCGTGAAGCCGTGCCTGAAGCAGCTGCAGCAGTGCATCCAGACCATCTCCACGCTGCACGACGACGAGATCCTGCCCAGCAACCCCGCCGACCTCTTCCACTGGCTGCCCAAGGAGCACATGTGTGTGCTTGTCTACCTGGTGCGTCCCTGCTGGGGCCTGAGGCCAGGGTGGGCGGGTGGACAAAGGGCCCCAGTACCCACTGCCGTTTGTCTTGTCGCCAGGTGACCGTGATGCACTCCATGCAGGCCGGCTACCTGGAGAAGGCGCAGAAGTACACTGACAAGGCCCTCATGCAGCTGGAGAAGCTCAAGAGTAAGTGTCCGGCGGCTGTGTGGCCACAGCGCCCCCTGGTGGGCAGCCCGGCCAGACGCTGCCTGTGCTGGGACCGAATGACCCTGACTGACCACAGCGCTGGCGCAGTCCCTGCCTGGGAGGGTCTCTTCATCCCCAGTTGGTGGATGCCAGTGGCTGCTGTCAGAGCACAGCAGGCCAGGCATGGAGTCAGGGGCCAGGGCCCTGCAGCAAACCAGATGCTCAGGTGAAGCAAGTGGTGGCTGCTTTTGCCACCTCTTATCCGCATTGTGACGGAGATGTGCTCAGGGGAGGCTGTGATTGGAACTCAGCTCTCACTGACCGCAGGTCCTTTGAAGGTCACGGGTTCTTTCCAACCACTCACCTACTTAATCCATCCTGTGGAACCAGGGACCTTTGCCTGGCACAAACCCAGAGCCCCAGGAGTCCCTGGCTGGCTCAGCATCCCTGTTAATTTGCTGGTGTGCTCCCTTGGGAGCACTGCTCGGGGAGAAGTCGTCATTAGAACTGGGGAAGACCAAAGCCTGAGGGGGCCCGTGTGTCCCTTTCTCTGTGGCCAGATTGGGAAAGAGCCGTGCTGTGTGGTTCCGACATGCGGACAGCTGCTCAGGGCTGCCAGGAACTGGGGCCCCGCCCGGGGTCCCCCAGCCACACTGCTGCCTGAGGCCCTGTCACAGGGTCTTGTGATCCAAGGCAACTTCCACATTTCTAGAACCTGCCATATCCAAATGCTCTTGCGTGTTTAGTGGGGTGAGAATCAAAGACAAATCCACAGATTCCTTACTCTTAGAGCATTCTGGCAATCAGTCCCTGACTCCAGCGTTGTCTCCTCACCTGGACACAGAGATGAGCTCCTTCGCACTGAGGGTACAGTGAGGACTAAGGAGGATGACGGGGTGGGTGCCAGGCTGCTGTGGCAGGAGACAGGGACGGGGGGCGAGGTGGGGCTGGGCCTCCTGCGCTGCGTGCTCACCCACAACTCTCCTCTGCAGTGCTCGACTGCAGCCCCATCCTGTCCTCCTTCCAAGTGATCCTCCTGGAGCACATCATCATGTGCCGGCTCGTCACGGGGCACAAGGCCACGGCACTGCAGGAGGTAGGGCCGGTGCGGGCTGTGCAGGCACACGGGTTTGCCACGTCTCAGGCGTGTCAGACAGGAAACCGGGAACTCGTCAATCACACGTTGGCAGGACGTCGTGTCGTGCTGTCTCACTGTCACTCAGCGGTTCACAGCCCTGCGTGGGGATGACTGATTAGAGAACTCAGTGCAAAAACCCGTGGCCCTTTTCCCAAAAGCTGCCCCGCCCAGGGAATGTTGCACATGGTGTCCAGGGATTTGGGGTCCTCCAACAGTGATCCTCATTCCCTGTCCTGCCGCAGGGTTTGTAACCTCAGGTGTCCGCGCTGCTGAGGGTGTGGGGCCCCCGAGTAGGCCGGCGTGCTGTACAGCCAAGACGCACATTGGGAAGGGCAGGGAAGGCGGGTAACGGACAAGGGTCACCGTCCATGATGGGGTCAGGGCCATACTTTGCCATTATGGTGGGCACATCCACCTGGACTTTGGATCCCAGTTTGGGCAGGCAGGCACGGGCACATCTGCCAGCCGTGGGGTCTCTCCGGTGCTGCTCAGACACCGGGTCCCAGGCTACAGGCCGTGTGACAACGGGCCTGCTCTCTTCCGTCAGATCTCCCAGGTCTGCCAGCTGTGCCAGCAGTCACCCCGGCTCTTCTCCAACCACGCGGCACAGCTGCACACGCTGCTGGTGAGTAACCCCGGGACAGCACCCCAGGCAGAGTCTGGAACGTTCCCAGTAAATAATCACGTAACCACCTCAGTCGGGATCCAGAACATTCCTAGTGCAGAACCCCCTGACCACCCCCAGGCAGAATCCTGAGTGTCCCAGTGAGCTTTCTTCTGAGAAGCGTCTCATCGAGTCCCAGGTTGACGCGGGCCTGGGAGGTGGAATTATCAGACACAGTATCTTTATCGTCGCTGCTCAGGAGAGTCGCTTGTCATGTTCGTCCAGGTGCAGCCAGCGTCGCCCCGGGCAAGCTGCATGTGGCTCTGATCTGAGCCCTCATTGGGGGCCCCCCAGAGGCCACCCTGAGTGACAGCACCTTCTTCTTCCAGGGTCTGTACTGTGTCTCCGTCAACTGCATGGACAACGCGGAAGCCCAGTTCACCACAGCCCTGCGGGTAAGGTGCCGGCCCCTCACTCCTGGGGCAGGCGACACTTCTGAGTAAGGACTCGGGTGCGGTCTGTGATGAGGACAGCAGCCACATTAGGTCAGCCACGTGAAGCCGCGGTCCCAGAGGGCGGCTTCACAGCAGTTAGCCTGATGCTGGCATGACAGTGACGTCGTGCTGTTTACTCAGCTGAGGAATGGCTATGGGCGAGGTGGGCTCCTGGCCAGCCAGGGCCGGGGGCTTCCTGCGCTAGCCCGACGACAGGTGTGAGGGAGAGGCCCAGCCCCTTTCACGTGGGACTGGGAGCCCTGTGACACCCACCGCCCCCAGGCTGGGATGGCTCCTGTTGCAGCGGAAGACATGGAGTCACCCAGGTTCAGGGGCTCCCTGGAGTCACCCCATGGTGAGTGGCAGAGCTGGAACGCCCCCCGGGTGCTGCATGGGCAGAGGATACCTGGTCCTGCTGGGTCAGTGAGGAGGTATAAACACCCCAGGCTTCCGGCCTCAGACTAGGGTCCCTCCGGGCCCTGGAAGAAGGGTGTTGCCATGTTCTCAAGGGGTGACCCAGCCCAGGCCCGGGTACCAGCTCTGCCTGCCTTGCTCTAAGACCAGACAATGTGTCCCTACCTCAGCCTCAGTGTCCTCACAGGAAACGGACGCTGTTGACACCTTCTGTTTGGGTGGTTCCAGGAAGGTCCCCAGTAGAGATGTCAGGCAGCGAGGGCTGCTCTATTCTCTTCTCAGGCGAGGTCACAGGGAGCACAGTGCACACCCTCTGCCTGTCGAATGGGGGATGGAGTCTCCCCTCTGCCCTCCAGGGTGTTCACATATCTGTGGGTGTCGCCATGCCGGCTCCTGGCCTCAGGTTTGCACGTGCCTTGTAGACAGCATGCCTGGGCTTGCAGCGCGGCCTCAGCGCCTGCTCCTCTGCCCACACCACTCATTCCCTGGCCCTGGCTGGCTCCTGCTGCAGCAGTGCCCGGACCCCCTCCCGGCGCCATGATGGTCTTGCCACCTCCTCCCCATCTCACTCCCACGAGGGGCTGCTGCTGCTGCTTTTGTTCAGCATCAGAGTGCCCAAAGCCGTGCACCCGAGGCAGGAGTCCTACCCCCCGGCCAGGAGGGGGCTTCACTTCCGTGCCCAGCCAGGAAGCAGTGACGCCGAGTCCAAATCCAAACCCACCCGACCCCAGATGTGCTCCTGTGTCCCACAGCAAACGTTGCCACCCGTGCTGCATCCCAGAGCATCTTTGCTTGGGTCAGAAGACTTTCTGGGCTTCCTCGGCCGTGCCAGGGTCCTGTGGGTGGGGTCTGCGCCTCCTGGGCTCCCTCAGCCTCTTGCCCAGCCCTGCTGGGAACCGGGATCTGGGCAGCGCTTGAGCCACTTGGATTGGCCCCTCTCCTGACTGTTCTCCTTCCCCTAGAAGAGCCAGGGACACCACAGTCCCTGCACCACTGGTCATTGCCAGCGTTTCTGGGCTCTGACACAGACAGCATCGCCTATCTTTAGGGTGGTGCCTGTACCCCCGGGTGACAGCTCCCCACCCCACCACCCTGGGAAGAGTCCCTCCAGGACTGGCGTGTGCCTCTGTGTCGACATGCACCCGGGTCCCAGAAGTTGCCAGCAGTGGTGTGGAGGAAGGGCCACCAGGTCTCAGTCCTGCGAAACAGCAGGAAATAGACCCAGACGCAGCACATTCCGAGGGTGGGATCAGGAGTGGCTGGTTTGCCTTTTCTCTGTTTTCTAACTGTCCCGTAACCCAGATGATGGTTTCGTAATGAAAAGAATGAACAGCTGCATTACCCTTGGCTTTAGGGGTGAGTGGGATGCGTCTGAAATGAAGAGAGCAAGTTATTTCCAAAGTCGCTGCCATGGAGCTTTTGGGTGGCTCTGACACCACCACGCGGGCCCTGGTGTGACGTGGTCATACCCGACCCAGCGTCCTAACGTGGCATCTCCCTTCCAGCTCACCAACCACCAGGAGCTGTGGGCCTTCATTGTGACCAACCTGGCGAGTGTGTATATACGGGAAGGCAATAGACACCAAGAGGTAGTAGGTGACATGCTTCATGTTTGGTATCCTTTCTCTCCATTCTCCTCTCATTCGGGGTCCGGGGGGCTGTCCTGGGCACCGGCAAATCTCAGCAAGCCCCGGGGTGTGCCCCCTCCGACAAGGGATGGCACTCTATGCAGAAGCATGAGCAGTCAAGGCAGCCGAGGCTGGGAGAGGCCAGGTCTGGGGCCCACATTCCTGCAGCCACAGAACATTTCCCCTGTTGGACAGGAGCCGAGCTTTATTGACTCTCACAGAAAAAATCTGACACCCCGTAGCCTGAGGTGTCTGCTCTAGCACATTGGCCAGGTCTTGGGGCTCAGTCCTGAGGGGCAGAGGCTTGGGCAGTCTCGTGCCCTCGCCCCGGGTCGTCTTGCCGCCAGCCTTGGGGGTGGGTGTGCCCAGGGCCATCCTCACAGGCCAAGTGTCCTGCCCTCTGCTTCTGAGCTGACCCTGACAGGAGGGTCAGGTTCCTCCTGCCGTCGCCCTCAGCCCTGAGAGCCCCTTCCCCTGCCTTGGAGTCAACCTCCGTAAGTGTCTCCAGTTGGGTCCCTTCCTTCCACGCGCACAGCCTTTGTTCTGGTTCAGGTCCCCTTTGGCTCTTGTCTAAGGAAAAAGGTAGCTGACCCGCCAGATTCCTCCCAGGAGGTAGTTCAGGATTCCTCCCGGAGGTAGCTTTTGGTTGCAGGGGCAGAAGGCCCAGCCCTGGCTTATCGAGCAGTCAGGACGCAGCAGGCAGGGTCGTCTGGGGGCCGGGTGCGTGCACAGAGTGTCGTGGAGGAGCCTGGCTCTCCTGTGTCTCTGCTGCCAGGAGGGCTGGCTCTGGGTGCAGCCTCAGACCTCTCCTACCCTCGTCTGCCAACCCAGCCACACGGCAGCCGGAAGGGATCTAAAACATCAGTCCGGTCATCACACCCCTGTCAGAGCGTCCCAGGGTCCCTGCGTGGGAAGATCCATCCCTTGGCCTCCAGGGCCCATGTAGATCAGCCTGCTGACCTTCCCCCAACCCCCCTCACCTGGCACAAGGCAGAGTAGGCTGACGGTGTGAGGACCCCACCCCAGGCCTTTCATACCAGGGGCTGCTCTTGCTGGTCGGTCACTGGGCCTCAGTGTCCCCGGAGGCCCCTTGTGGGTGTAAAGAAAGCCTCACGCTGAGATCCAGCCCCAGATGACCCACTCGCCTCCCGCACGCTGCTCAGGGGCAGCCGAGCCCAGGGCATGGGATTCAGGACTCCAGGTCGAGTCTCGGGATCGCGGCAGCCCTGGGTGCCTCAGCAGCACATGCCAGCCGCCCCTTCTCTGTGTGACAGTGCAGCGTGGTCCTAACTGGCGCTTCCTCCCCCAGCTCTACAGTCTGCTGGAGAGGATAAACCCGGACCACAGCTTCCCCGTCAGGTGAGCAGCCCCAGGGGCCACGGCGTGGGCCATCTCGGGCTCCCCGTGCTCTGTGGGTGGCATGAGCTCCTGTGGGGGCCCTAGACCCCACGGTGCACCCTTCCGCCCAGACACTCTGCAGTGGGGGCTTTCTGAGATTTCCCCCGACACACGACCCTTCTGTAAACCTGCTGCTTTCTCGAAAACCCCGCCCTGACGTGGCGCTCCCCCCCCCCCCAGCTCACACTGCCTGCGAGCAGCGGCCTTCTACGTTCGCGGGCTCTTCTCCTTCTTCCAGGGACGCTACAATGAGGCCAAGTGAGTGCCGGGCAGAGGGCGGCGGGTGGGAGGGGGCTGCTCTCCGCGTCCCACGGCCAGGGCAGCAGCATCCTGTTCTCGTGCAGGCGATTTCTGCGAGAAACTCTGAAGATGTCCAACGCGGAGGACCTGAACCGGCTCACGGCCTGCTCCCTCGTTCTTCTGGGCCACATCTTCTACGTGCTGGGGAACCACAGGGTGAGTGCCCGGGCCTGGGCCTCCTCGCTGGGCTTGCCCTGGATGGCTGGGGTGGGGAGCTTGGCACCCACAGCGGGACAAGTATAGGGCACATGGCAGGCCCGAGGGGCGCTGGCCTCGTGGCCTCCGCACTGGTCAGGCGCAGCCCCGGAGCTCAGTGGAACCAGAGCCAGCGGGGCTGCCTCGAGCTGGCACGGATCACAGTAGGTGCCCCCCTGCGTGTTCCGCCACTGCCCGACATGCAGTGTCCTGCAGGGCACCAAGGGCCCCAGGGCTGGTCCCCGCCAGGCCAGCTGGTCTCTCCTGGAACTGGCAGTCCCCGGCCCACTCATTGCCTGCACTCACCTGTCTGACCTCACAGACCTGTAATGTTTCTTTAAAGAAATATTTTGCCATATTATGAAACGTGACATGTTCAGAAAAGGCTGAGAAGCAGAAGAGAAAAAAATTGTCCGTCCTTTGCTGTGCAGCCCTTCCCACTGCCCACCGCCCATGCAGAGCTTTGCTTTGCTGATTGCGCATCTTGCCTTTCTCCACGGCACTGTGCCAGGACCTTTTTCTTTTTAAATGGCAGCGAGTGTTCTGAAGCGGCCTCCACGCCACAGCGCAGCCCGCCTCGCCTGAGCTGTTTCCGCAGCACAGATGGCGCAGGGCCCGTGTCTTGGCCTGTAGAGTTTCCTCTGAGCAAGCCCCAGGCCTCCCTCCGCGTGGGCCCCCGGGACCCCCCTCCCAACAGCGATGTGGCCTTCGCTGAGGCCCTGCAGCTTGGTCCTGCTGGACTATGGCCTCAACGTGAGGGACGCCACCACCATGAAGGAAGAGGACAGACTCTGGGTGTGTCCTAAGTGTAGCTACGCTCCTCCAGGGTCCTGTCAACCTGCCCTCAGCCTCTGAACGCAGGCTAGCATGTGCCGCTGGGCAGCGCAAGTGGCCTGGGTGTGTGTCTAGGGGCTCAGCAGCTGTGGCCCTGCTAAATGTGAGCTGCCACCTCCTGTCTCCATGCGGCGGCTGTGATTATCCCGTTTGCTGGCTGGGGAGATTTAGATCACACAGCCCCAAACTGCAGACCCAGGACTCAGACCCAGACTTCACTGGCTCTTGTTTGTGTGGAAGCCCCTGGAAGCCCCCTGAGTGGGACAGGGACGCTGGAGCAGCTCTTCAGCTGCTGCTCTGTTTCATGTGTCAGGTGACACGGGTGAAGGTCTTACATAGTGCATTTGGGAATCCCCTGTGGACCCATGTGGGGTGACCTCAGGCTCAGGTCCTGGCCTCAAGTGACTAGGTATGGGGACACAGCCAAGCCGGGTCTTTCACTTTTTTTTTAAGAGGATGTTTTCCCACGTGGTAAAGGCTGAGGGCATCCAGGCGGGGCGGCAGCCTTGGGGACCTGGTTGGTAGAGGTGCACACAGGGTGTGGTCAGCCAGAGAGGGCCTGGCACGGTCACGGGCACCACAGTGGCCAGAGCATGAGTGCCCAAGTGGAGGGACGTCCGGCCGAGACAGGCTCAGAGGAGGCTCAGGAGGCCCTGCCAGGCCGGAGCCTGCGCAGACCTGGCCCATCTCTCAGGGTCACCCACATCTTCAAAACCAGATTCTGGCCAGCTGCCATGGCTCACGCCTGTAATCCCGGCACTCTGGGAGGCCAAAGTGGGAGGATCACTTGAGGCCAGGAGTTTGATACCAGCCTGAGCAAGAGAGAGACCCTGTTTCTACAAAAAAGTGGAAAAATCAGCCAGGCATGGTGGCGAGCGCCTGTAGTCCCAGCTACTCGGGAGGCCAAGGCGGGAAGATCGCTTGAGCCCAGGAGTTGGAGGTTGCTGTGAGCTAGGTTGATGCCACAGCACTCTAGCCTGGGTGATAGAGCGAGACTCTGTCTCAAAAAAAAAAAAAAAAGATTCTGTGGAGCACCCCAAGGCATTGTTGGGGGAGCCTGCCTGGGAGAGCAGAGGAAGGACTGTCCCTCCTTTGGGCTCTCAGCAGAGGCCCTTGAGTGCGTTCTGAGGTTTCAGAAGGGAGAGGGCTGAGACCCCCCCTGGGGCTCACCTTCGAAGTACAGCAGGGCGCGGTGTGGAGTTGGTGGGTTTTGCATCTCTAAAGCGGAATACTTGCTGGGTGCGGTGGCTCACGCCTGCGATCCCAGCACTTTGGGAGGCCAAGGCGGGAGGATCGCTTGAAGCCAGGAGTTGGAGGCTGCAGTGATCTGTGATGGTGCCACTGCACTCCAGCCTGGGTGACAGAGTGAGACCCTAAAAATAAATAAGTAGATAGATAGATCAGAATATTCCCCACACTGCTGTGGTTCTGCTGAAGCTGGCTCCCAGGAGTCGATTTTGAGGATTTTTATGTCTCTCAGCGATGTGACAAGTACTCTCAGGCTGCTAGGAGCCACCACGAAGGGAGTTCTCCTGGCCACACCCTGAACCCAACGACCAGGCCAGTGGGGCTGTCTGTCCTTGGCCCAGGCAGGGTCAGAGCAGCACTGCCCCCAAACCCTCACCATGGAGACAGGGACAGATGTTTCTGTGGCCCCTGATGTCTCCCACTGGGCTCCTCCAGCCACATCCTGAGGACAGTGGGGCTCCAGGTGAGGGCAGCGCTGTGGGGTCGCACGGCGGAGGATCAGGCTTGGAGGATTCGTGTGCCCTGCACCCCCAGAGCCCCGTGTGTCTGCGGCGGCCTTCCACAAGCACCAACTCGTATGTAAAACACACCTTCCTTTGTCCCTTTTTTACTCATTCAGCAGCCTTTCCTCCTACTGGAACAGGCCAGGGGCAGGCTGCACCCCTCCCTGGTCTCGGGTCCCCTGGATGAATCCGTGTTTCTAATTGGTTCATATTGTCAGTCAAGAGCTAATTGCCACCAGTGCCTTTTTCTCTGCTTGGAACGACAGAGGCACCCAGAGTTGCCCACTGGCCTTTCCACCCTGAGGAGGAACACGCAGAGCCAGCAGTGAGGGTGGTTTGTTTTTCTCAAGGTGGGCCAGGAATACTTCTGAGAGGGCCATTTGAAATGGGCTCTGAGGTAGAAGTAGGAGTTCTCCAGGCAGCAGAAGGATAGCACAGCCCTGGCTGGGTTTGGCACGTGGGTCCCAGGCTGTTCCTGCCACTGTCCTCTTAGCGCTCTCTCGGCTGCTCTTGGTTGGCAGGAGAGTAACAACATGGTGGTGCCCGCCATGCAGCTGGCCAGCAAGATCCCGGACATGTCGGTGCAGCTGTGGTCATCGGCCCTGCTGAGAGGTAAGTGCAACAGCTACAGCTCCTCCTCGACCCTGGCCTGGGCTTCGGTGGCCCATGGCCCAGTTCCTGCACAGGTGGCAGGTACTCCTCCTGCTGCAGCGCGGCGAGCACCAGACCCACTCGTGTCGTCAGCTCTGGGCAGGATCTGGTTCCGTCTGCACGGCACCCAGAGGCTTAGCAAGCCCTGGCGCTCTCGGCCTCCACTGCCTCCTCCTACAGGCAGACAGTGGCCATCCTATAGGACAGGAGCAGCCAGGGAGCTCTGGGTGCAGGGCGCGTGCTGGGCAGGACCCAGTCAGTGTTGACACCGCAGCTCCCCCAGGCTAGGAAACGGGTCCAGAGACGTGCCCAGGGCCCTGGGGAGCGGGGGCGGTGCGGTCTCACCTACAGTGGGTTGTGTGGCCTCCCGCCTCAGGAGAGGGCGTCGGGGCCCTGCCCGGCAAACGCCTGTGCCCTCGGGGGCTGGCCGGGGCTCCCCGGGCAGGCTAGTGAGGAGCCCAGCATTGGGTCCCCGCCCGATGCTGCCCGACCAGCCCTGTCCTGCCCCTCGAGGGTGGCCGACACGTGGCTTTGCCGTCCCAAGACAGGGCTCAGGGCCGGTGACGTGCCAGGCACCCAGAGATCCGCTGGTGGAGCCAGAGTTTGACCTTAGGGCTCCACCTGCACCCAGTGGGGGGTGTGGGCGGTGGCGGGCACACGTCCCCCATTCGCGTGTCTTGCCTCAGACCTGAACAAGGCCTGCGGGAACGCCATGGACGCCCACGAAGCTGCGCAGATGCACCAGAACTTCTCGCAGCAGCTGCTCCAAGACCACATCGAGGCCTGCAGCCTCCCCGAGCACAACCTCATCACGGTATGGGCGTGGGGGGCAGAGCGGGGGCCTGTGGGCTCCTCGGCGGGTCCCCGCACCTAGGGGAGAAAAGGGCACACTTGGCTGTGTTTCTCTTTGTCCAAAAATCCCTGGCTCTGCCTCGGGAGCTCCTTCTGTCGCGGGAAACAGCTACGGACACCTCCAGCCGGGCGGGTGATGCAGGGGCCTCCTGGGCACCTGTCGGGCCCGGGTGTGGAGCACAGAGGGGCCCCGCTGGGTGACCAGCCCCAGGAAAGCAGCACTCCAGGCTCGCCCTCCCTGGGAACAGCCCGCGCCGCCTCACCCGTGTGTGTCCTCTCCTCCCTGCAGTGGACGGACGGCCCACCCCCTGTGCAGTTCCAAGCTCAGAATGGACCCAACACCAGCCTGGCCAGTCTCCTGTGAGGCCCTGGAGGGGCCGCTCAGCCCGTGCGTCTCCACCTTCTACCCAGACGGCACGTGCGCGTCCCCCGGAAGCGTGCTTCCTTCCCGACCGGGTCTAGAGCTTCCAAGTCCTGGGGAGTGTGCGGGGCCGGTTCCTGCCCTCCCAGCAGGGGCAGCTGGCCCTTCCTGCCTCGTGCCAGGAGCCCCGGTGCTGAGGCCTGCAGGTGGACGTTGGAGCTGACTCCGGAGCCATCCTCTGGAGTGGACCCAACTGCCTGTCCACGTCTGAGTGGCACTTGTCAGGCGCACGTCTGGGCTGGGAGTGGGTGCCGGTCCTGATCCTTGTGCCAGGTGGGCCGCACCTCAGGGGCATCGTCCCTGACCCTCCATCGCCCGGGCCTTGATGCCAGCCAGGGGCGGAACGTTCCTCTGCTCAAGGCAGCCTCCAGAGTCTAAAGGCGAGACGCCAGTTTCTGGCCAAGTTTGGTGGGAAGAAGCAATGGCCACGTGTGGGACAAAGCACACGTCCCAGCACTTTCCTGGCTTGCCTTCCTCTCCAGCGTCAGTCCCTGGGACAGCCAGGGCCTCTGTTCAAGGGCCCTTGGGGATGCGTGATCTCAGCCTCCAGACATCTGCAGCTCCACCAGATCCACCATCCCGCCACGGGGGTGTTGCACGGGATTGGAAACACAGCCATGCGGGTGCGCGCGTGCGTGGTGGAGTTTCACAGAGCTGGGAGCCGAGACTGTTGGCGCCAGCCGCCTTCCCCCACGTTGCGGCTGCTGAGGGGCAGGAGGCGGGGAGGGGCACCTTGCCCAGGAGTAAGCCCGTCTCCTCGGGCTGACCCGGGCGCAGGGCACGGGCCCCTCAGACCTGGAGCCAAGGGGCCTTCTTCCTGGCGGCTCTGCGCAGCTCAGGCTCCTGGCCTCCCGCCATCCTCTCAGGAGAGAGGAGGACGCCTCCCCGGCCAGGTCTCTGGGGGACAGTGTCGGCACCTCTTCCCCAGCCTGACCCCAGGGACCCCCTGCTGGGCCCAAACAGCAGCACTTGGTTTTATGCTCTTGGATAATCGGAGAGGTGTCCCAGTGGTGACAGTGGCGTTGGGAATGGTGGCAGCTGGGATCAGGGATCAAGACACCACCCTGTCCAGCTTCCGGAGCCTGGGAGCATCTCCCTGCGGCAGGGTGCTGGGGGTCTCTCATCGGGGTGGGTGGCCGCTTCACGCGCTGTTGCCCGCGCGCTCCTGGGCGTGTGCGTGCCTCTCGCCAAAGGGATCTGGGCTCGCTCAGGTCCGCTCAGACCCGAGGCCTGGGTGTGCCTTAGCCATAGCAGGGCCACCGCCCACGGCCAGAGTGGCATCGAGGACACACAGTCTCTGGGTCACCAGGGAGAGCCTGTCCCTGTCCTGTGCTGCCCTGAGGGGTGGCCGGCGAGGCCAGTGGAAGAGTGCAGCCTGGGCCACACGCTGTCCCCGTCCTGTCTTCCTCCCAGCCACGGCCTCTGCTGGCCCCACCTCGAAGGAGCCCCAGGGTCCTCCCCTCCGTCCCTGAGACGGCGCCTTCCGTGCCGCCAGGGTCTGTTTCTGCCAGCTCGGCCCCCACAGCGTCCCGCCTCTCCAGACCACGTTCGCGATCACGTACGTCATGTTCGTTCCTGCCTATTTATTTAAGCCTTTCTTCGCTTCCAGGGCATTTTGTATGTAGAGCAATTGGAAAAAGAACCTCAGAACTGAACATCTGTCCTGATGTTGAAGTGCTTTTAGTGACCACCCTGTTGTCTATGTATATGTAAAGTTAAGGATGAGATTTTCAATTTATAATTAAAAATTCAGTACTCGATATTTAATATTCTACTCGAGCTTTGTGGAAGCCAAATTGTGTGTGTGTGTGTGTGTGTGTGTGCGTGTGTGTGTGTGTGTGTGCGCAAGTTCTGAACCTCCCTTCACAGCAGATCCGATTACACAAAGTACCTTCCTGTGAGTCCATAGTCGGTGCCTCGCAGTGTCTCGTCCGCCCCCAGGACTGGAAGGCTCCCAAGGAGACGTCACATGCACGCAGCGGCCCGTAGCTACGTGTTCAGGAAAAACAGATAAGAACTCCAGAGCCCTCAGCAGGCAGGGACGAAGGGGTAAAAGAGAGATTCCGGTGGCAGATCAGTTGCTGGAAGCTGGTCGTACCCTCAAGTGCACCTCCCACCTGGTCCTGTGGTCGGGGTCTGACCCCCAGGAGGCCGGCATGGCAGGGAGCGAGGCTGCTGTGTCCCCTTGCCACACAGCTGCCTCCCCCATTCTGGTCCCCACAGTCGCTCTGGGGACTGGGTCCTCTCCCTGGGGTCAGCACTCGCAGCCCCACTTAGCAGGGACGCAGGCGGGGAAATGGGAACCGCAGTGGCTAAGTGAGTGGGTTGTGTTGTCTGCTCCGTTCCAGGTTCCTAACAAGTACCTTTGGTGTAATGTCCTTTAACGGGTTTGTGATATCTTAATGGTTCTAGCGGCCTGTAACTTTTCAGCTGGTGCTCTTTTTGACCAGGAAAAATTTTTTTTGTAAATACGAAACATTGTTTAAAAGACATAACCATAGAACGTACCTTCCGTTTGTGGATTTCTCTTCCTATATATTCGAAGTAAAATAACATATAGGAGCCGTTTGCTGTGTCTTCATCGTTTCGTCTGCCCCTCGCCCCAAGAGCCATCCGAGAGACGACTGCCACCCTCTGCTTATCGGTGGAGCCCCTCTTTGTGGCGGGGTGTGGGGTCTTCAGCCAACAGAGCGTGAGGACGCAGAGCCCCGTATCCTGAACTGGACGACCTGATATTTGAGTCTCCATCTCCCTTTATTGATAATGGTCTGTCCCCACCAGGAGAGGGGACCCCTGCCATGCCAGTACACAGGCCCTCCCGTAGGCAGACTTGCTGTCACGCCTGGGTTTCCTTGTGGTCTCTGTTTTTAAAAAAAATTTTCTTAAGAGACAGGGTCTCACTCTGTCACCCAGGCTAAAGTGCAGTGGTACAATAATAGCTCACTGCAGCCCTGGACTCTTGGGCCTCCCGAGTGGTTGAGACTAAGCTCATGCCACCACACCCCATTCACTTTTTATTTTTGGTTTTTTTTTTTTTTTTTTTTGAGACAGAGTCTCACTCTGTTGCCCGGGCTAGAGTGAGTGCCATGGCGTCAGCCTAGCTCACAGCAACCTCAAACTCCTGGGCTCAAGCGATCCTCCTGCCTCAGCCTCCCGAGTAGCTGGGACTACAGGCATGCGCCACCACGCCCGGCTAATTTTTTCTATATATTTTTAGTTGTCCAGATAATTTCTTTCTATTTTTTTTTAGCAGAGAGAGGGTCTCGCTCTTGCTCAGGCTGGTCTGGAACTGTTGAGCTGAAACAATCCACCCGCCTCAGCCTTCCAGAGTGCTAGGATTACAGGCGTGAGCCACCGCACCCTGCCTTATTTTTGTTTTTTTTTAAGAAATGGGGTCTTGCTGTGTTGCTCAGGCTGGTGTAGAACTCCTGGCCTCCCAAAGTGCTGGGATTACAGGTGCGATCCACCATGCCCACCCAGCCTTTGGCCTCTATGCACCTGTCGGGGGGTTGTTTTGTTGTGTTTTCTGAGGTGAAATTCACATAGCATAAAATTGACCGTGTTAAAATAGACAGTCAGTGACATCGAGTGCATTCGCAGTGTGGCACTACCGTTACCTCTGTCCAGTTCCAGAACGATCTCATCCCCGCAAAGGGAAATTCCGTCCCCAGCAGCAGTCACTCCCCGTCCCAGCCCCCGGCAGCCACTAATCTGCTTTCTGTGTCGGTGGATTTGCCTTTTCTGGACATTTCACGCTAATGGAACCACACAGGCTGGTGACCTTTTATGTCTGACTTCCACTCGGCAGCATGTTTTTGAGATTCATTCACATTGTAGCATGGATCAGACCTTCATTCCTTTTTCTTTTTTTTCTCTTTTTTTGTTGTTGCTTACAGTACTGTAAGTTGCTGTTTTAAGTGCTGCATTCCTTTTTATGGCTGAAAAATATCCCCTGTGCGAGTGGACAGCATTTTGTTCACCCGCTCATCATCCACCGGTGGACGTTTGGGTTGTTGCCCCCTTGTGGCAGCTGGGAACAGTGCGGCTCTGAACATGCCCGGACTCGGTTTTCTTTTTCTGTTTGAACACGTGTTTTCAGTTCTCCTGGGTTTGCCTGTGTCTTTCATGTGTGCAGACAGGGCCAGGCGGCCACTCCCCGTCCCAGCGCACACTCTGCGTTCGAACGTGCAGTGCGCCCAGGGGGCGTGCCCGCCACCCTTTGCCCCTGGTGCCTCATCAGGGACCCACAGGCCACCTCTGGGCCCTGCCTGCCCTGGGGGTTCCCCTGGGCCGAGGTCCTGGGGCAGAACCCCAGGCCACTGCACGTGCGAGGGTCTGATTCCCAGCGTGGTAACCGCCACCCCGTCAGTGCCCGGGCTCCCTCTGCCCCGTCCCGGCCAACTCAGCGTCAAGTGGCCTTTTCACTCCAGGTAGACTCTGCTCATCCCCAGTTGTCAGCTTCAATGTCATTCGCTCCGACAGGCAGGGGACCATCACGTGCCCCTCCTGCATCACCAGCCCCTGAGTTCTCGCTCGACCAGAGCAGTGTGAGAGGCCCACCATGGGACAAGCCACCCCACCAGCGTCCATGTCCATCTTGCCTCTGCCGTCCAGCAAACGCGGCTTCCAGAAGCCAGCACCCGAGGGAATATTCCGGTGGAAATCCTCCCAGCGGCCGCCTCACGTTCTGTCTCCATCTGTTCCGGCTGCTATCACAAGTTACCACAGACTGGGCAGCTTGCAAACAAATACTTGGCCTCACAGTTCCGAAGGCTGGTAGGTCCGGTGTCTGGCGGGGGCTGGCCGCCGGCTCGCAGACTGCCGCCCTCTCTCCGCCCCTCACGAGGTGGAGGGAAGGGGCCAGGGAGCCTCTGGCTCCACCCCCTCGGCCTCATCACCTCCCACGGGCCCCGCCCCCAAACACCGTCGCACGGAGCCTGTCGACAGCCAGCTCTGTTGACAGCACTGTAACCAGGACACGGTCCACATGTGGGAGGGACACAAGCAAGAGCCACCCAGGCCGACATGCAGGGAGGGCCCAGAGGGCAGGGGAGGGCTCGGCCGGGGACAGGAAATGCAGAGAAGACAGACAGAAGGAGCCGGAAAGGAGGGACCCACGTGAGTCAAGGGAAGTGCACGTCGGGCCGAGGTGGGCAGAACGGTCTGGGCTCAGCAGGCGCGTGCCCCAGGGCAGTGCCCAGGTGCCTGGCCGAAGAGGTCGCACCTCATCCAAGAAACCAGCAGGTCCCAGATAAGTGAAGAACAGCCACCACGGGCAGGGCTTTGGGAACCTATCAAGGAAAGCCAAACAGGTTTTTTTTCAGCAGGACTTGCTGAGACAAACGCACCATGTGAAGAAGCTCATGGGTCCAGCATGGCTCATGCCTGTAATCTCAGCATTTGGGGAGACCAAGGCGGGGAGAATCCTTGAGTTCGAGACCACCTGGGCCACATAGTGACACCCTGTCTCTACAAAAAAATTTTTTTTTTAATTAGCCAGGTGAGGTGGTGTGCACCTGTGGTCCCAGCTACTCGGGAGGCTGGGGCAGGAGGATCACTTGAGCCCAGGAGTTCGAGGCTGCAGTGAGCTATGATGACGCCACTGCACTTCAGCCCGGGTGACAGAGCAGGACTCTGTCTCTAAAAGAATGAAACTCACGGGATCTACAGAACACACTACTTAGAAAGTGGGCGACAGAAACACCCAGGAGATGGCCTCAGGGATCGAGGGAGGACAGGGATGGGCTTCACAGAGGCCAGCAGGCAGCTGGGGGCAGCTGGCCCACACAGCAAGTGATCGTTAGTGACCCCGACACATGCCCAATCCTCTGAAATCCAGCCCGGCACTCCTTCCGCACCTGGCCGTCTCCACTGCCCCTCCCCAAGTCCAAGCCACCGTCTCTCACCTGGGTGTCCTCCAGCCTCCTCTCCGGTCTTGCCTGCCTCTGCCAGCCCCTCTCAGGCTCCTGAACATTCCACCCTTACTCCCACCCGCCCTTCTGCCAGGGCTGCTCCCCTCGGTGCCTCATCACCCCGAGTCCCTTGATAAAGCCCTTCCCCTTCCCCTCTGCCCCCCACTGTGGGGTCCCCAGAGAGTAAGAGGGAGAAGATTGTTTACACATTTCAAAGTTTCTCATTTCACTCCAAATTCATGTTCACATGGTGAGATTACAATCCAATCGGCTGAAAAAGGAAAGAAAAAGATTAATTTCTAAGTGAATTTGATTTCCTTATACTTTGACATTTTGGATACTTTTTTTTAGGAACCAGGAAGTAGATGAAGAGACTCTTACAGCGCCGCTTTATGAAAAACGCAAGACTTCCAATGCCCTACCTGCTACAAATGTCATTTGTGAACTAGTGACATTCTCACACTAAATCAGGTGTCTGTGGGAGACAAATCAGCACCTGTTGTCCCCATCCCTGTCATTTATGCTAAAAAGCTCCCTGAAGCACAGCTCTCTAGAGATAAAACTTTGTCCATATGTGTTTGTTTTTTCGTGTGTGTGTGTGTGTGTTTTTTAAGACAGAGTCTTGCTCTGTCACCCACCCTGGAATGCAGTGGCACGATCATAGCTCATTGCAGCCTCGAACTCCTGGGCTCAAGCGATCTCCTGCCTCAGCCTCCCGAAGCGCTGGGATTGCAGGCGTGTGCCACCATGCCTGGCCCTGTTTGTTTTGCTCACTTAGTGTTTATGCAACATGGACTGCAGGCTCCATCTGCCGTGAGGCATGTTCTGTCCAGAGCGAGCCTCTGTGTGGCCCTGATACTGTCCTGCTATCACAGGGTCCTGAGCACAGATGCTTCCCTAAAGGGTTAATCGCAAACTGCTCAGAAGAACTGTCGTGAACCGGAAGTGTATCTCCCACTGTCTTCATCTGCATGTGTCCCCACTTGCTACTGGCGCAACTGCTCCGTCGTGGGCCGCCAGGGGGCACAGTGGGCCCAGGAGCTCAAGGGCCGCCCAGGCAGGGGCCCCACCAGGTAGGGTGGGCGGGAGCAGCCCGCCCAGCTAGGAAGGCTGAGCTGGATGTCGCCGGACTCCAGTCTGGCTGGACTCTGTGTTCATCAGCAGGGATGTGGGGTGGCCTTCCCTTCCAGCCTCTCAGTTCCCCTCCTGTAACATGCAGGGTGAAGAGGACGCCGAGGGCTCTCCGGGTGTTAGGGCTACACCATTCCCTCATTTACTTGCCAAACATTTATTGAGCACCTACTGTGCACCAGGCACTGGAAACACAGCAGGGACCATACCAGACAAAGTTCTTGCCCTTGGAGGGTGGACACTTCATCCTTGACAACGGGCCTCAAACAGGAGTGAGGGCTGACCATCGGTGAGAAGGGGCTCACAGTAGTTCGGGGACAACCAGAGGGCAGGAGGCAGGGAAAGCTGTGACAGGAGAGAGGGAAGCCTCCCTTGGCCAAGCTGGTGAGAGCTGGACAACATTCCCGCCTCCGGTGCCCAGCCGCCGAGGCCCAGGCGTCTGAGGAATTCTGCGGTCACTACTGGCACAGCCAAGCATCTAGGCCTGGGGTTGTCAGGCTCTGGGCACAGTCCCCTTCTTTTTGGCCACTCCAGAGAGGACACCGGAAGGGCACCGGGGCTGCCAGCCCTGCCTGTGATGTTTACAGAGGGCGGCACTGCCACGCAGGTCCATTGTCACCTTGCACTCGGCTGATGTCTGGCGTCAGATCCAGCAGGACACTGACAGCTGGGGAGAGTGGCTGAGCCCCAAGTCCAGGGGAGTGATGGAAACTCCAAGTCCCCTCAGGCCAGAGCCATTGTCCTTCGGCCCCCACCACACTCAGCTCACATCGCCAGAACCGAACTCAGGGATGGCAGTGACTCATCCAGGGCTGAACGCGAGGCAGGGTCAGGTGGTGTCAGTCAGGTGGCGACAGTGCCGGCCACCCTTGTGTAATGTGTAATCCAAGAGCAGCCCACTAAAGGACGTCCTGGCTGGGCCGTCCCCGCGTCCCTCTTTCATAGGGTTTATTTCTCTCCTGGCATCTATCTAGTTCTCAGACCCAAAACCCAGGTGACAAGGGAATTCTGTGTCAAGGGATTATTTGTCTTGCCCTTCCCTGGGTGTGTCCTGGAATGACCACTGGCCACACCCCAGGTTTGGCCCAGCTCTGGGACGCCCACGTGCACCGTCTGCAGAGTGGGGAGCCAGGGTGGGCTTTGTGTACAGACAGAACCCATGATGGTGCCGACTCAACCCTGGGACGGGAATTGTGGCCCACTGCCACATAATTTCTTTCTAGAATCTTCCAACCTGTATACCTTATCTCAGTACTTACGGGCAGTGGGACGGCAAGTACTGAACACACTACCATCCCCTCCCTCAGAAAAGGACAGCTTCTGTCTCTCTTTTTCTTAAGAGTCTGGGTCTCCCTCTGTCGCCCAGGCTGGAGCGCAGTGGCGCAATCACAGCTCGCTGCAGCTCTAAACTCCTGGGCTCAAGCGATTCTCCTGCCTCGGCCTCCGGAGTCACTGGGCTTACGGGTGTGAGCCAGCATCCCCAGCAGGACACCTTCGCTTAGCTCCTTTGTAAAGGGCCAGAACCCATGTCCCACCACCGGAGGAACCAAGCACCCAGCTCAATGTCCCCACAAGACATGATGTACATCTGTCATTCGGGGGACAGCAAAGGCATTTTGATCGATACAATGTGGGCGTCCAAGTAGAGTCGGGGGCACCCAAAGAAATCACTAGTTCCAGGTCAAAATTTGGGGTCAAAGTGGACCTTAGAAGCCTGTTCACTTCTGTCTTCTAAGCCACAAAAGACCCTGACCTTCATGTTTGACCAGTTCCTCTGAAGGCACTGGGCTGTGTTTTGTGGAGTATTCAAACCCAGACTGACTCCTGGCACATGGAACATACTCTGACACTTTGGGATGTACTTAGACGAAAAGACTATTCATGATTGATCTGCAATTCAAATCTAACCGGAGTCCTATGTTTTCATTAGCTAAACCTGGCCACCCTAGCTGCTCAGTGACATCCTCGCCTTGAATGAAGGAATGTAGGAATGAAATCAGAGAGCAGGAAGATGTATTGAGTCCAAACAAGGAGTTTTACTGGTGGGAAATGGAGCAAGCAGCACTTTACAACATACTTCTTCTGCCGGTCAGAATAAACGCCTGACTCCTCCCAGGCCAGCCCCTCTTACCAGCTAGCAGGGCCAGTCTCTGCCCCACGAGGAAGGACTGTGGCACTGGCTGTTCCCCTCTGCTTGGAATGCTCTTCCCAGGCTGAGCCCTTTTTAAGAATCAGGTCTGAGCCAGGCACAGCGGCTCACACCTGTAGTCCAAGCTACTTGGGAGGTTGAGGCAGAAGGATTGCTTGAGCCCAGGAGTTTGAGACTAACCTGGGCAAAACAGTCAGACCCTGTCTCTTTTCTTTCTTGCTCTGTCACCCAGGCCGGAGTGCAGAGGCACAATCACAGCTCACTGCAGCCTCGAATTCCTGGACTCAAGTGATTCTCCTGCCTTGGCCTCCCGAGTAGCTAGGAGTGCATGCTTGCACCCCTACGTCTGGCTAATTTTTCTTATTTTATTTTTTGTAGAGATTGGATCTCTGTAGGTTGCCCAGGTTGGTCTCGAACTCCTGGCCTGAAGGAATCCTCTTGCCTTGGCCTTCCAAATTTCTGGAATTACAGGCTTGAGCCACCGTGCCCAACTATTTATTTACTTATTTCATTTTTAAAGACAGAGTCTCACTCTGTCACCCTGGCTAGAGTGCAGTGGCGTCATCACAGCTCACTTCAACCTCAAACACCTGGGCTTAAGTGATCCTTCTGCCTCAGCCTCCCGAGTAGCTGGGACTACAGATGAGGGCCACAACGCTCAGCTGATTTTTCTACTTTTTGGTAGTGACAGGGTCTTGCTCTTGCTCAGGCTGGTCTTGAACTCCTGAGCGCTAGCAATTATTTATTTATTTTTGGCCATGGTAACAGGGTCTGGCAGTGGGGGAGAGATATTGGACTCAGCTGCCAAGACCTCGCCTCTTAAACAGAAGTAAAATTAAAATAAATAAATAAACGATTAGGTCTTTCCTCAAACCCACCTTCTTGGGACTTCCCTACCCCCGCTCCTGCCCCAGCCAAACCCGAGGCCTCCCCCGTCACTATGTCATGCACTCCGGTTGCTTTTCTCCACAGCACTCGTCAGTAAGTTGAAGTCCCCTTGTTCATTTCCTTGTCATAATCTGTCCCTCCCCCTCAGAATAAACTTTGCTGTGTCCTCACATCCCAATATCTGAGCACAGGCCTCTGAGTATCTCGGGGGCTCAGTGAACACCTGTGCTGTGCTCAGGTGACAAGCCCCAGTGGGGAACCTGGCCCTGGCCCTGAAACTCCTGCCTCATTGTCCCCTAAGCTGCAAGCTCCGGCGTAGCTAGAACAGGAGCAGAAGGTCACAGTGGTTTCTGGACCGGGGAGCTTGACTCCTGCACTAGTAAGAATGTGAGTTAGTCTCCGGGCCTAGGCAAAAGTTGTTGTTTTTTTTTTTTTGATAGAGTCTCACTCTGTCGCCTGGGCTAGAATGCCGTGACGTCAGCCTAGCTCACAGCAACCTCAAACTCCTGGGCTCAAGCGATCCTCCCACCTCAGCCTCCTGAGTAGCAGGGACTACAGGCGTGTGCCACCACACCTGGCTAATTTTTCTATTTTTTTTTAGTAGAGACAGGGTCTCGCTCTTGCTCAGGCTGGTCTCAAACTCCTGAGCTCAAACAATCCTCCCGCCTCGGCCTCCCAGAGTGCTAGGATTACAGGCGTGAGCCACCGTGCCGGCCAAGGCAAAAGTTATAATTGGTCTTTCCCAAGCAATGGCATGTAGAAATACATGTAGTCCAGGATCCTAGGACTTTTTCTGCTCCTCAGAAGGCTCCAATGCAAGGAGGCTTCTAGGGTTTTTTATGGTGGACAGCAATCTTGGGCTAAAGGTGGTCAGTTCTCAGGAACATTCTAGAGGCTGGAACCAGGCTCTGTCTGTGCACAGAATCAAAGCAGACCACCCACATACATCTCCTTGCAGAACAGAATCTCTCAGGAGGGGCACATGAGAGATGAGCTTCAGCCTCAGCCTGTGGGTGCAGGGAAAGGCAGCCTGAGGGTCAGGGTGAGAAAGAGATGCCTCCTCCCTTGCTTTTGCCTACAACTCTATCCCATGGTGCCAATGCCATTTAAGAGCTCGTTATGGCCGGGCACAGTGGTTCACACCTATAATCCTAGCACTCTGGGAGGCTGAGGCAGGAGGATTGCTTGAGGTCAGGAGTTTGAGACCAGCCTGAGCAAGAGCAAGACCCTGTCTCTACTAAAAATAGAAAAAATTAGCTGGGCATGGTGACGCATGCCTGCAGTCCCAGCTACTTGGGAGGCTGAGGCAGGAGGATCACTTGAGCCCAGGAGTTTGAGGTTGCTGTGAGCTAGGCTGACACCACGGCAATCTAGCCTGGGTGACACGTGAGAGTCTGTCTATTAAAAAAGAGAGAGAGAGAGTGTGCTTGTTAGATATTTGTGGAGTATAGCCAGGCTCTGTGGTGTGCATCTGTGGTCCCAGCTAGTCAGGAGGCTGAGCAAAAGCATGTCCTCAGTCCAGGAGTTCTGGGCTGTAGTATGCTATGTCAAGTGAGTTTCGTGTGTTCGGCATCAGTATGGTGATCTCCCAGAAGCCAGGGACCACCAGGTGGCCTAAGGAGGGGTGAACTGGCCCAGGCTGGAAACAGAGCGGGTCAAAACTCCCGTGCTGAGCAGCAGTGGGATCGCGCTTGAGAACAGCCATTGCGCTCCATCCTCGGCAACATAGGGAGACCTTGTCTCTAAATATATGAAGAAATAAATAAATATTTGTGCAATGAATTACAGCGACAAATGAGCAAACTCTCAAAAGGTCACTGGCCCAAAAGAACAAAATAAGATTATGATACTAGTTATTTTGTTTTCTTTTATTTTAGAGACAGGGTCTCTTGTTCTGTTTCCAAGGCTGGAGTACGGTGGTGCGATCAGAGCTCACTGTAACCTTGAACTCCTGGGCTCAAGCGATCCTCCTGCTTCAGCTGCCTGGGTAGCTGGGACTACAGGCCTGTGCCACCACACCCGGCTAGTTTTGTTTTGTTTTGTTTTGTTTGTTTTTTATTACTTTCTGTGGAGATCGGCTCTCTCTCTGTTGCTCCAGGCTAGTCTTGAACTCCTTCCTAGCCTCAAGTGATCCTCCTGCCTTGCCCTCCCAAAGAGGAAGCAATAGTTATTTTCTTCCGTGGTAGGCCACCCTCTGTCGGCCACCCTGCCACCCGCCCAGTGCCAGCCCCACAGCCACCTACGGGGAGCTAAAGTGACATGTTTCTGTGTGTCTGGGGGAAGTTCCTTCCCAGCTCTCTTGTCTATGCTTTGGCAACGATCCAGGAGAAAATTCTCTTAAAGAAGACCAGAGCCATGGTGAGCAGAAGGTGCGTCAGAGGCTGTGCAGCAGAAGGAAAAGCCTGGCCCCGTCTGGGTCAAAGTGAACACAGGGAGCCCTGACAGGGCCTGGAAGCCTCCAAATGGAAGACAAGAAGCAGCTCAGCAGTGACAAGGAAACCTCCCTCACTAAAGCACATGTGTGCCCCTTGCTTACCACACAGCCTGTGAGTACCCAAAGCTCCCACGGGGACTCGAATTCTGGATCCCCACACGCCATCTGTTCTGCCACTTGAGTTCAGCAACCTCGAAGGGGCAGCAAATCTCAATGGCCTTCGAGATTCAGACAGGCCAGCTCTCCCCTTGCTGCATGAGGTCAAGTCACACCCTCTCTGGGCTCTCCTCATTTGAAAAATGTACAAGATGAACTAGCTGATTTCGTTTCTCTCTCTTTTTTTTTTTGGAGACAGGGTCTCCCTCTGTCCCAGGCTGGAGGCCTGATCATGGCACGCTACAGCCTCAAGCTGCTGGGCTCAATCAATCCTCCTGCCTCAGCCTCCCGAGTAACTAAGACTACACACACATGCCACCACATCCGGCTAATTTGCAATGTTTTTGTAGAGATGGGGTCTCACTATGGTGCTCAGGCTGATCTCGAACTCCTGGCCTCAAGCAATCCTCTCACCTTAGCCTCCCAAAGTTCTGGGATTACAGGCATGAGCCATCTTGCCCGGCACGAGCTGATTTTTATCTTCCTCTCAGCTCTGACATTCCCTGACATGGGATCATCTATATGAACAGGACACATGGATGGGAAGGGACAAGCAGGCATTCAGGAAAGACAGGCATGCTCAAGCATTGTTTAAATGTAGTTCACCATGTGTATATTAAATGTGTGTGTATATTTACTATGTGTTCATTGAAGAGTGTAGTTATATCTTTTGGGAATTTATTAGCTAGTGGAGATTTAGAAAGAAAGGAAGAAGGAAGGAAGGAAGGAGAGAGAGAGGGAGGGAGGGAAGGAGGGAAGAAGGGAACCAAGTCTATCTATTTTGTGCAGTGAGTTAATACAACATGCACAGAAATGAAGATTATAAATAGAAAATGTTAGGCACCAACACACTCTGGGCCCCGGAGCAAGGAGGAAAACTCAGCCAGAGCTGGGGATTTTGCTCGTCATTTGAGCACCTTTCCACACTGCAGCCCGAAGAGCTATGGCTACGGCCGGGTCTAATTTGAAGCAGCCAAAAGGACTTTGGGGAGGGTGTGAGCGGGTGCTGGACTGCAATTCAGACCTATCTTCTGGTTTTATCCACTTATGCCCTGGCTTAACCAAAATCCCTGAGTCTCAACTGTGTCCTCTCCAAAATGGGGCATATCTCTCTACCTCATGCAACTGCTGAGAGAGGTAGTCGGAGAGAGGTAGTCTGTCTCTGCAAGGGAGACAGGAGCTGGCTTAGGCAAGGCAACACACAGAACCAGTCCTGTTCAAAGCACGAACCACGTTCCACTCAACATGGTTTCCTTAGGATGTTAATCGGAGTTCTTAGAAAAAAGAAAACGGATCATATAGTCAAAGGGGGTTGCGGATATACCATGACACGCATTAGCAATATTAAAGGTTTGGTGAAATCCTCTGATTAGGCCAGGCGTGGCGGCTCACACCTCTAATCCTAGCACTCTGGGAGGCCAAGGTGGGAGGATCATTTGAACTCAGGAGTTGAAAACCAGCCTGCGCAAGAGTGAGACGCGTCTCTACTAAAAATAGAAAAATTAGCTGGGTGTCTTGGCATGCATCTCTAGTGCCAG
>CAUYSK010039497.1:0-42120 GCA_963575035.1 Avahi laniger | reverse complement strand
ATGGGACGGGACACTATCTGTGCAACGCCTGCGGCCTCTACCACAAGATGAATGGCATCAACCGGCCACTCATCAAACCCCAGCGCCGCCTGGTAAGCAGGGACCTCACCGGCCCCCAGCTGCAGGGCTCCCTCCTTGGTGAGAAATACTCTGGTTTTTTTTTTTTTTTTTTTCTTGAGACAGAGTCTCACTCTTTTGTCCTGGCTAGAGTGAGTGCCGTGGCGTCAGCCTAGCTCACAGCAACCTCAGACTCCTGGGCTCAAGCCATCCTCCTGCCTCAGCCTCCCGAGTAGCTGGGACTACAGGCATGTGCCACCATGCCCAGCTAATTTTTCTATATATTTTTAGTTGTCCAATTAATTTCTTTCTATTTTTAGTAGAGATGGGGTCTGGCTGTTGCTCAGGCTGGTTTCGAACTCCTGAGCTCAAACAATCCGCCCGCCTCGGCCTCCCAGAGAGCTAGGATTACAGGCGTGAGCCACCACGCCCGGCCCCGGAAATACTCTGGTTTTGAATTTTGGAATTCAAGGGTGTGGGTTGAGGGATTAGGTGGGTGGGGACACCATACTTCTCACACCATTCGGGGTTAGCTGGAGCTACAAGGAGGTCCCAGACCATCTAGTTCAACCCTTCGATATGCAGACGTGGAAACTGAGAGTCAGAGAAGCTAACGGTCTCACCCCAGGCACACAGCTACTGAGTCTCCTGTCTCCACCCAGGATCCAGGCTCCCTGGTTCCCAATCCTGTATTGCCCTGAATGTCTCCTCCATTCACATCACCCCTATGAGCAACCTCAACAGAGGCTGTTCTTTATTTACCCTGTTCAGTTTATAAAACCCAAAGCCCAGGAAGGTTAAGCAGCTTGTCTTGGCCCCATGCCAGCGAAGTTTGGGCCTGAGACCCAGACTTTGGGCCCCTGGTTTCATACTCTTTATTAATGTAATTCGATTTTGAACAGCATCAACTGATTTCTGCGAATGTTAGGGAGGGAGGAGCAGAGGGAACAAGCCCTGTGCTTCCGTTTCTTGAGTCCCAAAGCCATTCGATCTTTCATACCATTTGTGTACAGTAGTTCCTCACCCACCACCTGCACCTGGCACCTGAAGCCAATGCTAGTTCTACTTCTGGAAGAAGATTTTCTGCCCACAGTGCCCAGTGTTAGCAGGGTTATTCGTGTGATGTTGAATGACAGTTAGGAATGGAAACCAGGTCTTCAGTGCCCGAATTCCTCTCCTCGGGAAGCAGAAATCTTGTTTTTGGCCTGGCGCAGTGGCTCATACCTGTAATCCTATCACTCTGGAAGGCCAAGGAAGGAGGATCACTTGAGGTCAGGAGTTCAAGACCAGCCTGAGCAAGAGCGAGACCCCGTCTCTACTAATAAATAAATAAATAAATAAATAAAAAGAAAGAAAGAATTAACTGGGCAACTGAAAATAGGAAAAATTAGCTGGGTGTGGTGGCACATGCCTGTAGTCCCAGCTACTCAGGAGGCTGAGGCAGGAGGATTGCTTGAGCCCGGGAGTTTGAGGTTGCTATAAGCTAGGCTGATGCCAGGGCACTCTAGCCCAGGTGATAAGAATGAGACTCTGTCTCAAAAAAAAAAAAAGAAAAAAAAAAAAGAAGTCTTGTTTGCATGCACTCCTAGGGGTGGCTTAGGTAGTGGGAGAGTCAGGTGCTGTCACTGGTCACAGGTCTCACACAGGGCCATCACGGCCTCACCCGCGGCTCTGTGTGAGGTAGAAGGGCAGTGCCCACCTCTTCCCTGGGCGTGAAGGGTTTGTTTCCCGTGTTGCAGTCCGCCTCCCGCCGAGTGGGCCTCTCCTGTGCCAACTGCCAGACGACCACCACCACGCTGTGGCGCCGCAACGCGGAGGGCGAGCCCGTGTGCAACGCCTGCGGCCTCTACATGAAGCTCCACGGCGTAAGTGGACCTGGACCCCACGTGCCACAAGTCGCCACGCTCTGCCGGGCAGGGCGGCCACGCACCTCCATTCCCATTTCTCCATTCTCACTTGTCTTCTGTTCAGACTAGAATTCATTCTTCCTTCTTAACAAAGATACATAGATTTGGAAGGGAATCTTCACAACTTTGCTGGTCTTTTCTTTCTTTAACATTGAATTCTCATGTTACACATGAGGAGCCTATGTATGTACATACGTATGGTGTATAGTAGCATGATATGTGACGAAGGTGACGTTTCGACTCATTGCGTAGAAGGATAGCTTGTTTAAGAATAATTGCATTGACATAACTGGCTATTCATGGGAAAACAGCAAAACATGACCCCTATGTCCTACCTTAAACAAAAATAAACAGGTGAGTTAAAGATATTAAATGTAAAACTTCTTTGAAATAAAATAAAAATATTAGACAATAAAATATTAACTAGGAAATTAATTAAACACAATAAAAATATCGCACAATACATATACTGGAAGGATATGTAAGGGGAAGGATTGATTTAACCTTGGGGATAGGAGGAGAACTTCTTAAGCAAGTTCTTCAAGCTCTTAAGCCACGTAAGAAAAGTTGGATGTATTTGACTGTATAAACATGTAATATTAGTGTCTGGAAATGACACCTAAAGAAGGTAAAAGCCAGTGTGCACAGCATCAGAAAAAGGGTTAATATTTTCAGAGTACAAAGAGCTTCTATGAAGCTCTTTACATTCTGATATGGAACAATATCCATCATATAGTGCTTTTTATTTTAAAAAGGCAGCATTCACAGCCTGAGCAAGCGTGAGACCCCATCTCTACTAAAGGTAGAAATAATTTAGCTGGGTATGGCAGTGCATGCCTGTAGTCCCAGCTACTTGGGAGGCTGGGGCAGGAGGATCGCCTGAGTCTGGGAGTTCGAGACCAGTTTGGGCAACATAGCAAGACACTGTCTCTAAAAAAATAAAAATTGAAAAATAATAAATAGCCAGGCTTGGAGGCTGAGGCAGGAGGATCACTTAAGCCCAGGAGTTTGAGGCTGCAGTGAGCTATGATGGCACCACTGCACTCCAGCCTGGGTGACAGAGTGAGACTCTGTCTGTATATAAATAAGTAAGTAAAGTAGTAAGTATCCTCAAAAAAAAAAAACCCCACAAAACAAACAGAAAAAAACTCCAAAATTACCATTACTGTATGACCCAGCATACTACTTCTGGGAATATATTCAAAAGATTTGAAGGCAGGGCCTCAAAGAGATATTTGTACATTCACAGCAACATTATTTACAATAGCCAAAAGGTGGAAGCAACTTCAGTGTCCATGGATAAACACAATGCGATACGTACGTACCGTGGAATATTATTCAGCACTGAAGAGGAAGGACATTCTGGCCATGCCACAGCATGGATGAACCTCGAAGACATTATACTAAGTGAAATAAGCCAGTCATGAAAAGACAGTGTATGAGTCCACTTATGTGAGGTCCCTAGAGTCGTCAAATCATAGAGACAGAAAGCAGAGTTGGGGTTGCCAGGGCCTCGGGGGAGGAGGGTTGGAGAGTTGGTATGCTAACGGGTACAGAGCTTCAGTTTTGCGAGAGGGGAAGAGTTCTCGGGATGGATGGTGGTGATGGTTGCAGAATGATGTGAAGGTGCTTCATACTGCTGAGCAGCACATTTGAAAATGGTTAAGGTGGTAAATTTTATGTTATGTGTATTGAAAAAAAGGTGTACCTAAGAGAGTGGGGTAAACATGAGGGCAAAGTCTTCTGAGCTGAGGATGGGCTTTAAAATGGCAGAGGTTGGGAGGGCGCCCTCCTCCGGGGCCGGGAAAGAATGCGGAATGGCTGGAGTCATGGGCAGATGATGGGCGGGTGCGGGTGGGAATGCCGCCTCATCTGCAGTTGGGTAGTAGGCAAGTTCAAGTTCATGTACGCTGGTGCGTTTCTCTCTTAACCATTCCCTGTTTGTGTCTCTGAAGCAGTGATCGCTTTCCTTTTCGTATTTGCAGGCGTAGTCTTTATTAATCCCACGTGGTAGACCAGCATAGAACAGACCGGGAATAAAAGATTTGGCCTGGCCTAAGAGAAACCAGAGGTGGAGAAGGCACAATATCTAAAAATACTGGAAAGACGACCTGTCGTAAAAACATTGTCCACAGACAGTTTGTCCCAGGACCTGGCCACAGGGCAGTCTCTTTGCCGTAATCTCTTGCTGCTCCCCACCTCCCGTGGAAACCCCACCGCGGGCTCCAGCCAGGCCCAACGCAGTGCAGAGCTGCTTGCTCTAAGTACAGTGACTTTATGTCTTGGCTCACTGGGACTGTCACTGCTCAGGCCTGTTTTCCCAGTATACTTGTTAATTGCACTCCCTTTTTATTTTCAGTGTTCGAGTGTGGATGATAAAGACTTTTTGCACATCTGCTAACTGAAATGTCTGTCCCTTGTCTACTCAAAACCTCTTACACCTTGGGCATCACCTCCCCGGGGAAGCCTTCCTTGATAGCCTCGTGTTTCTCCCCAACCCAGGACAGTGTTTAGTGTTTCTTCTCTGTTTTCCCGCATCACTTACCAGAGTCTGCGTATTTCTACTTGTCTGTGTTTCCCACTAAACCATGAACTTCTGGAGGGAAGGAACTGTGTCTTTCATTCTCTCCTTCTCCAGGTGCTAGTAAAATGCCCACCACAGAACACAGATGCTCAACACATTTTTAACATGGAATTGATTTCTCACAGCAGGAGTTCCAGGGGCCTGTGTGCCCCGTCTCAGCCCCAGGGTTTGTGCAGAGGTTGCTTAGATGTTGCCTTCTTGTAGTATGCATGTCCTGTCTCAGTACTGTAGCAGATGGTGTGTAGATGCAAAACCATTTATATTGACTTGTGACCCTCTAGGTCCCCAGGCCTCTCGCGATGCGGAAAGAGGGGATTCAGACGAGAAAACGGAAGCCCAAGAACCTTAATAAATCTAAGACACCAGCAGGTGAGGAAAAGACCTGTGTGTAACTATACTAATAAGTCAGGAGCCCTCAGAGTGTGTGAGAATCACGTGTCCTTGGTCAGACAGGCCAGCCCAGGCTACCGAGGGGCAATGACAACGTCGCCCATCCCTGGCTTTTCAGGATGGAATGAGTAACTCAGTAAAAATATAACATTGCCAGGGAGCTTACTGGGAGCTTTTGGAACAGGTTCAGTTGAGGTTGTGGCCTGATTTCTGCCAGTTGCAAAGACTGCACGGGCCGGCCGAGCAGTCGAGGGCCTGAAAGAAAGAGGAATGTCACGTGGTCCCTTCGTCTTGGGTGCTGTGGCCACCCAAAGACTCAATTCCTTTGAAGCCTCTCTGGGGCAGGATCTGGGAGGACAGGGTCCCATTAATCATATTCCTGAAAGATTGATCTGTCAGCCAGGAAACTAGATTTGGCAGCAAGACTTAATCTGAACAGATACAAGGCCATTTATAGGCTCTGTTTATCCCACTTAGTGTGAATATTCATGTGTTTTACCGTAGAGATACTCACACCTTTAATTATGGGGTGTTGCCCTGACCCCACTGCAAGTACCCTATGGTATAGAGTATTTTCATTTTTTTTTAATTTTAAAAAGTTTTGAATCCTGAACACATGTGGCCTCAAGAGTTTGGGATCTGGAGTGGGGAAAGTGTGGGCCCGTCCTCTGAAAAAGTCCCTTTGGAATTCTGATACTTCTGCCCCATCTTGAGAACTCTTGTCCCCTCACTGATAAGGACCCCGCTTCTCTCCCCAGCAAACGTAAATAAAGCCCTTATTGTGGACCTCTCGCGGCTGTCTCAAAGGGCCGCCGTGCATTTGTCGCTGCCCCTGGTCTGGTGTCCTGACTCTGCCTTGTTCCAGGTCCTCCGGGCAGTGAGAGCCTTCCTCCCAGCAGCAGCGCCTCCAGCAACTCCAGCAATGCCCCCAGCAGCAGCAGCAGCGAAGAGATGCGCCCCATCAAGACAGAGCCCGGCCTGCCGTCCCACTACGGGCACAGCAGCTCCATGTCCCAGGTAGGGGAGGATGTGGGGAGGCAGGCTGCAGCGTCCCAGGGGGCCAGGCTGGCATGAGGCAGGAGCGGTCCCCAGGGTGGAAAAGAGCTGAGGGCCTCCTGCCCTCAGGCCTCCCACACCCCAAGGCGAGGGGCATCTGCACAAGGCTATCCTTCAGAACATCACAGCAGCTACGGAGATCAGACACATAGCTGTGGCACACAAATGTTTAGCAGCTCCTCTCTGCCGTGACCTTTGGAGACAAGGAAAGGGGAGTCCAGGGGCCACACACAGCACTGGAGGAGGTGGAGGAGGAGAACACGCCGCTGCAGCCGGAATCAGACTGCCATGTGGGGCTGACGGGAGGCAGAGCGGTGGGGTGGGTGTCTCTAGGCAAGTTGTCCCCTAAGTCAGAGAGAGGAGGTTAGACCTTGGCCTTGAAGGACTTTGTCAGGAGGAAGTGGGGCAGGAGGAGCCCCTGGCATGGGCAAAGGCAGGTGGGCGGGTGGGGGCTGCAGGGAGGTCACAGGCAGGATGCCATTTCATGAGGCCCAGCTCCATACGTGTATCAGAGGATGGCCCGGCAGTGGCCCCGTCTCCCTCTTGCTGATGACCTGGTGGCGTCCCTGCTTCCCTGCAGGTCCCCTTCTTTAGAATCAGGGGTTCTCTTTGCAGGCTCCACTCTGCTCTCTCCTCTGCATTCGAGAGAGGCTGTGTCCTAACGAGCTATTTACTGCCTGGGAGAACCCGGTGCTTGGCCGGCAGGTTCTCTGTTTGGAAGTGGAGACACGAGGGTGACAGGATTGTAGACGATGTCTTGCGTAACTGTCAGAGCCCTCTGAGAAGCCACAATATCCGCAAACCCACTGGGGCACAGCCCAGGTTGTGTACTGTGCTCAGAAGCAGCTGATGAGTCACCCAGACCCTCTGCACCCAGATCGCGGGGATTAGAAAAAGCAGAGATGCGCTCCTTGCTCCCTTGCCCAGCCCTTCCCTGGGGTCCGAGCCATCCTGGAGCGCCTGCACAGTGGGCTCCCCTCCCCAGCCCAGACCTCCCTCATCGTGCACTTTCTGCTTTTCAGACATTCTCCGTCAGCACGATGTCCGGCCACGGGCCCTCCATCCACCCGGTCCTCTCGGCCCTGAAGCTCTCCCCACAAGGCTATGCGTCTCCCGTCAGCCAGTCCCCACAGGGCAGCTCCAAGCAGGACTCTTGGAACAGCCTGGTCTTGGCTGACAGTCACGGGGACATAATCACTGCGTAATCTCCCCTTCTTCCCTCCTAAATTCCTGCACGGACCTGGGACTTGGAGGACAGCAGAGCTCCAGGCTCGGGCTCCTCTGCCTGAGAATGACTCCAGAAGAACAACTGGGAAGAAACTTGAAGTCACCGATCTGGTTGGGGCAGTGGGTGCTGGATTTTCTCGGATGCCTTTTCAAGGTGGGGGACTGGGAAGAGCCCAGACTCTGACGCAGAAGAGCCCATCCTCCGCCAAGAGCACATGGCGTCTCTCCATGCCTTGCATGGGAGACTTCTTTCCCATTCTCCCCCTACCCTGTCTCTGATGAGAGACATGATGTCCTTCTCCCCTGCTCTTTCACTGCTGTGGCCTGAGATGCTGGTTTCTCCATCGGGTTCCCGTTGCCCAGGATCTGAGGGTGGGGGGTGGGGGCAGGGGCCTGGGACCCCTGCTCCGTCCAGCCTGAAGGAGGGCACCTGTTTGACACGTGCATGGATGTGACGGGCCTCTTGGGCGACCTTGCCCTTGCCCAACACTCCCCTTGAGGCATGGCACGTCCCCGCATCCCCCCTGCCAAATCTGACTCCACGACATTGTGCGTAACGTAACATAGATGTTACTGAACACTTCCTGGGGAGATGGGGGCCACTTCTCCCGCCACATCGCAGAGCTTCGTCCAAACGCAGCTTGGCACCTTCGCCCCCAGGCTCCTCCCCTGCTGCGGGCTTGGTCCTTTCCTCCGCCCTCTCTCCACTCCCAAGGCCTTTTAAATAAAAATCCCTCCTACTGTTCTGAGCGATTCAGCTCTGCCTTCAGCTTGGACATGTCTCTCCCTTGGCAAAGCAAGAGCTCAGTAGTTCAGCTGGACAGCGCCCCCTCGAGTCTGTGCCCCAACATCCTTCCTTCACCCTGCCACACACTGGGGTCCTGCTGCTCAAGCTTGGCAAATACTCTCCTAAGCCTCGAGACCCTTCTGGAGAGGTGTCTGGTGAACACCACCTGCTCGGGGGCAGGGGCTTTTCGAGGACTTGCTCATGGGCTCTCAGATCCTGCCGCGGCTGCTGTTCTTCTGCGGACACAGCCTCTCGGCAGACAGCGGCCCAAGGCCCCAAGTGCTCAGGCTTTGGGTCCTTTCTCCAGCAGAAATCTTTTGTCCAGGAGGCAAAAAGCCAGAGATTTTGCAACAGAAATTCAAAGCAAACAAATGCAATAAAACCCATGGAAAGAAAGAAGACACTAGAAGATGCTGAGGGTGGGCCTGGGGAGAGTCTCCAGTGCTGCCCCTTCTGGAATTGGCCGCCTTCTCCTCCGCACGGTGCTCAGTTCCTGCCAGGATACTGGGGCTCACGAAGACTGTTCTACGTCCTTGTTATCAGCAGAGCTGTGGCTGACTGTGGCGTTACTACGCCCACCCAAAACACCCAGCCCCCCACTCCAAAATCCTACTGGCTGTAGCAGAGAATATCTTTAAACCAAGATTCTGTTTTAATCATCATGTACATTGTTTTCTTCCTGAAGGCCACCTCATATACCCTCCCTACCCCGCAAACCCGTTAACATTGTCTTAAGGTGAAATGGCTGTAAAATCAGTATTTAACTAATAAATTTATCTGTATTCCTCCTTCCCCTCTCCTCCCTCAGAGGGATTTCCTGGGAAGTTGGCACTGCTATCCTTTTCTGGGGACTCTTGAGCCACGGAGGCCTCTCCACTGATCCAATGTCAGAACTCACAGGCTGGTTCTGACATTGGTTTTCTCCCTCCCTTTATTTTTGGCCGCTGGTCAAGGTGTCCTCGGCAGGTGGCAGTGGCTGGTGAAAAGAACGCTCACCCCAGCGCCGCTACTGACTACTGTGAGACTTCAGACAGGTCACCTCAGGCTTTAGTTTCCTGGGAGAGGGTTGGGCCAACCACAAGGAAAGTTCCTTACGGCCTAACAGAGGTCACTCGATGTGTGTGTGTTGGACAGGGCGTTTTTAGAGCTTCCCTCCAGACAGCTATCTCCAGCCCCACCTGATTTAAGGTATGTCTTGGCAAGTGGCCCTGAATAACAGAATCCTAAGTAGGCCTAGGGCCTGGGCTCTGCTGAGCAAAGCAGTGGGTACAATGCAATGCCACACACTTTCCAATCTACAGGAGTTGCTGTATTATTCAAGGATTCCGCAGGCATTGCTGTCCCAGTGGTACGGGTTGGAAACCCTTTCAGGAGTCAACCCCCCTTGCCCACCCTCAAGAGTAGTCTACTGTGCTTTCCTTAGAGACTTCCTTAAAGTGGCTTCCAGCCTTATCACAGCCTAAGTCCCCTTTATCCTGCCTGCCACCCCCACCACAGTTCCCACGTTTTGAAATAGTTGTATCTACATAATCGTTCGGATTATCCTTATTTTTCACAGATCAAAAACGTAACTGACAGTGCGGTGGCTCATGCCTGTAATGCCAGCACTTTAGGAGGCCAAGGTGGGAGGATCACTTGAGGCCAGGAGTTTGAGAACAGCCTGGGCAACCCCATCTCTACAAAAAATAAGAAAAATTTGCTGGGTGTGGTGGTACGTGCCTGTAGTCCTAGCTACTTGCAAGGCCAAGGAAGGATGATGGCTTAGGCCCAGGAGTTCAAGGATACTGTGAGCTATGATTGCACCACTGCACTCAGCTTGGGCAACAGAGCGAGACCCTGTCTATAAAAAACAAAACACAGAAAACAATCACATGGGCCGGCCATGGTGGTTTATGCCTGTAATCCTAGCACTCTGAGAAGCTGAGGCAGGAGGATCACTTGAGCTCAAGATTTTGAGGTTGCTGTGAGGTAGGCTGATGCCATGGCACTCTAGCCCAGGTGACAGAGTGAGACCCTGTCTCAAATAAATAAATAAATAAAAATGAAGGGCTGTTGAAGAATGGCCTGTAGGTTCTGAAAATGCATCCCAGAAAAGGCAGCCTGTGGGGAACATATCCAGGTCTTCCACATTGCTACACCGAAGAACAGAGGCGTGCTGCGCTTTAATTCAGTGTGTTTTCTTAAACCTATCAAATGACCTTGGCATCTTCTTACTACCCAACTGCGCTGATGAGGTTTGCGAGGAGCTGCAGGTTACGAACTGGAACACCTCTGCGGCTTCCCACAGGGGTCCCTGTACACAACATTCGGAGTAAGTCAATTCCACAATTTGGGGCAGTGTCTATTTTGTTTAACTTTGAGGGGGTTACAGACCTATATCTGAGAATGTATAAAAGCTGTGCTCACTTTCCCCAGAGAGGTACACGTAGCTTGAGATTTTGCACCCCACTCACCATTTTAGGGGTTTTATGAACTCTGGAAGGAAGCTTCTCCATATACCCCAAGTTAAAAACTCTTGCTTTGAGGCTCTGGTTTAATCCAGAGCTATGAGGCTGTGTCTGTTGCCAGGTCAGCTCCACCTAGGTTGTCCTGGCATTTGGTGTGACAAGTTGGGCCCAGAGGAGACCTTCCTGTTTAGCTATAAAGTGAAGCAAATGAACAATCCCAGGTGTCAAGGCAGATGTCAAGGCCTCTGAAGCTGCTCTTGGTTCCAGGGAGGTCCTGCAGCCTAAGAGCTAGCTGTTTGCACAATCATCCAAGGAGAAGGCTGGAGAATTTCTGCTAACTCCTTCCTTTCAGGAGAGTCTAAGTACAATGGGGTCACAGGAGAGCAGTTGCTAAGGATGCAGGAAGTTAGTATCACTAAGGTTTCCAATACCTGGTCTGGGAGATTGAATAGACCAGAAAGAAAACTGAACCCTGCTAAGAAAAAGGAAGCCTGGATTGGCGGGATACCATGCCTGACTTGTTTGTGGATCATAAGGGGTCTCAGAGATCATCTGGTCCAATCTCCCTTCTCCTGCTGTTGAGGGAACTTACCCAAAGACACAGAGCTGGCTGAGGAAGAGCAGCCTTCACTGGCCACCCACCCTCACTAGGAAGGCCCCGAGATTGAAGGAGGCACCATCTTTGCAGTTAATGAGCCCACCATGAGGGGGCGCCCGCGATCTCCTACTCTCCCTTTTAGCCGCCAGTGTAGCCTGAGTTTTCAAGCCCTCAACCCAGGGTCAGCCCCCAAATTCTGCTAACAAAAAGCACTACATTGGGCACTACTGCATGTGAGACACTGCTGGTAGCTTCATATAGTCACAGAAAATATTAATATTCACACATCCTCACAATTATGTTTTTCACACGAAGATACGGCCCATAGATTTTAAGTCACTTGTTGAAGGTCAGAGAGCTAAGTGCAAATCAGGATTCAAACCACAACTATTTGACTCCAGAATCTGGGCTTTCACACCTCAGCCCTGCGTCTCCTAAAGAGCAGAAATCTACAAGCTGGGGAGCCCTGAACAGCCTGAGTCTAGAGTCTTTCCGTGTCTTTCTAGAAGTTCAGAAGAATCCTTAGTTCCAAATTCTCCCAACTTGAACATGATGAAAGAAGGACCTAGAGCCATTGGGGAATAGGGCTTGCTGTTCACGGCCACATTCCCAAAAAAGAGGGGCATCTGGAAGAGACCCTGGAGCCTCACTTAGCCCAAGGTGCCTCTAGAGTCATATGAGCCCTCTCTGTGGGCTGTGGAATCCTTAAACCTTCAGCAGCAATTTGATTCCTCCCTGAGTCCTATTGCTTTTCTCTTTCACTCCCTTTCTTGCTTTCTTTGGGGTGGTTGCATTTTAATCTATTTCCATGTGCACTACAACTCTAACCTGCTGGAGAAGCTGGGAGCACAAAGGAAGGCAAAGCACTTCATTCCATGGCCCTTAGAAAGCTGGGCAATGACCCACATGGTACTGGGGCCCAGGGTCCTCTGGGTTTAGGGGCTGCCCCAATCCTGGAGGCAGAAAAATAATAATTTCTAAAAGGTATAGTTATTGCTATATGCCAGGCCCAATGCTAAGAGATGTATGTGAATCATCTCAGTAAATCCCATAGTAACCCAATGAGGTAGGCATTGCACTCCATGTTACAGATGAAGAAATTGAGATACAGGAAGGTTAAATTCTGGCTCAGGCTCTCTCAGCTGCAGGTGGGGTTTGGACCCAGGCAGTCTGTGTTCTTAGCCACTACTCTACAGAGTTACTCTTCCAGCTACTTGCCTTTTCCAGACAGATTCCCCGGCCTTATTGTCTAAGAACAATGATCGCATATATTTGCACAACACTTTACAGTTTATGTGTATTTCCTAATAAGTCATTTAATCATTCATTCAACACATATTTCTTGGGTCCCTGTCAACTGCCAAGCACTGTGGTCTCTGTCTTTGCTGCTCCAAGTGTGGTTCCTGGACAAGCATCTCCTGGGAGCTGGTGGAAAGGCACTATCCCAGGCCGTGTTACAGACCTCAGTCAGAATCTGCACTTACACAAGGTTCCCAGGTGATTCATATGCACAGGAAAGTTTGAGAAGTGTGGTTTATAATATTTTTATAATACCATGAAATAGATACCCCAGTTAATGAATGGATTCTGAGCTACTGTGACTTCCTTGTATTCCTACAGCTAATAATCAGATCATATACGTAAAGAGCTCACAACAGTGTTTTGCACATAGTATGTGCTCAATAAATAATAGCTATAATTATAATTGACAGAGCCAGGCTGTGAACCATTTGGTTTCTCAAATAGCCCCTTGGCCTCAGAAGAGCCCTCTTAGGTACCAGGCATTCCCTCCCACCAGGTAAGGCAAGGAGTGTAGCTATGGCTTCCCTTCCAGCTCAGACAGTCTGCAGGAAGGGGAGCTCAGGGCTCCAGAAGCCACCATTGGGGTGAGCCTGGTTCTATAGCAGGAGAATCCTCTGGTAGGGATGTTATTCTCCAGAAAGGCCAGATATAAAAGAGGGAGACCAGAGGCTTTCTAAGGGATCCCTCCTGCAAACTCCATGCCCTCAACCTCACCCCTCTGCCTCCAGGGTCCCTTTCTATGCAGGACCCTACATGCCCTCCTGCCCTGGCCCCTTCAGTAGCTGGGAAGGCCACTTGTACCCACTCCCTCTCACTCTGCAGGAAACAGCCATATCTCTAAGGACCGGTTAGGCTTGTCTCTCTGTGCCACCAGGGTCCCCTCAGCGAGGCTCCATGGTGACTACCATTCCAGACATTTACTGAGCACCTGCTCGGACAGTTTCCCAAACTTCCGTGCTGACCTCCTGGAAAGCATTGGCTCCTCATCCTCCTTGGAGAACTAACACCAATGGAACATTCTTTGTCTTTAAAAGGCCTATTTTCTTTTATTCGTAGAAATAAAAATTTAATACACAAACGTTTTTAAGCAAAACTTGCTTACAGTAAAAGTTCAAATAATAATATTCAAAATAGTATAAAGCAAAAAAAAAAAATTCCACTTTTAAAAAGCTTCATGAGAATTTTGACCACCTGTTTCCTTTGGGTCAAGTGAACGTTCCCTTAGCCTGACCCACCTCAAGTTCTCCCATTCAGACACTCATCAACTTTTCTCTGAAACTGTCTCTGTGAGACAATAAATGTTCCTAGAGTGTCTTGTTTCAATCCAATCTTAGTCCCCACCTCGGTCCTTCTCCCATTCCAGTTTTCACTCCCGAGCCGGCCCCGCCTCCAGATCCCCGAGACAGAGCTCCGCGCCCACCCCCGAGGGAGGGGCCTGCGCCTCCAGGCGCGGACTGAATCCCATGTTCATCCCTTCCTTCTCCGCGGTGGGAGCCGATCCCCAACACTGCAAGCCCCCCAGGGGCCGGGCCCTGCCTCCCGCGTTCAGCCCCGGGGCGAAGCCCGCGCCCCTGCACCGCCCACAGGACAGCGCGCCCCGCCCACCCGGAAGAGGAGCCCCGAGGCCCCGCCCACCGGGCGGGCCCCGCCTCCTGCGCTCAGTCTCACGGGCGCACTTGCGCGCTGGCGGCGGCGCCGAGTGTTCTCGGTCGCGGTGTCCGCGCGCCGCGGTGCTGGCCCTGGGCCGGCCGGGGGCCGCAGACCGGAGCCGGTGAGTCCAGCCGTCCGTGCCCCCGTGGACCCGCGGCCTCGCGGCGGCGGCATGGGAAGGAGACACGGGGAGAGACCAGGGCCCGGCCCCCGTGCGGGGACGCTACCGCGGCCTCGAGGCCCGTGCGCCAGGCGGGTGCACCTTGTCATGAGTTTTTTTGGCTTGAAAACTCAATTACAGAAAAATTAAGCGTCTCTTAAGGGCGCCTGCACCCCTGGTCTGATTTTTCTTTTGCCTGTTTATCACGGTGCCTCCCCAGTCGCTCCTGGGGGGCCCCGGTGACCCCCAGTCCGGTCTCTGCGCCCCCAGGAAGCGCTGGGAAAAGCAGTCATTTTAGACGCTCCTCGGGGAGCGGAGAAATTGGGAGAGGACAGCGGCCACGACCCTGTACCCGCAAGCCCGCCACCCCAGCCTAGCGACTTTAACCCCAGCGCGGACAGGGGCAGGGGGCGGCATGGCGGCTCCATCGACCGCCAGGGCGCCTTCCGCTTCTCATCTTTTAAGGCTGTTGTAGAGGCAGCTTCCTACCTGTCCAGGCCCCTTAAAATACCTTAAAAAAAGCATGTGCACGTGTCGGGAGATTTTTAGGGACTTGGTGCGTTCTGGAGGGAGGCGTTTCCAGAAGCTTCCACCCTAGGAGAGCATCCAGGCTCAGAGAACTGGTTCAGGTCAGCTGTGTCTAGTGTCAGGATTCCCTCTGAAGTGTCTTGAGAGTGTGCTTAGGGGAAATGTTACCACAGTTCATCGAATCTAAGGCACCGTCAAATGTAAGGTACACATTTTTGAATGTGCTGCTAGTGAAACTATGAGAATGCAGACATGGTAAGAGGCATCCTCATTTTTGAGATTTAAAAATATTTTTAAATGTGTTTTTTAGAATCACTGAAATACCACCATGCCAGGTACCTAGTTTTTTTCAGTTGTCACCATAACAGTCTTATGCTGGTGTGGGAACAGATGGTTAGCAGTGTGCCCTGCCTAAGGCTGGGGGGCTCCTGGGTCCGGTCAGCTGGTTGCAGACCATGCAGACTGCCTCATACAGGTGGCTCTCAGTGGCCTGTGATGATTTGGGGCAGGGAGAGAAGGCGTCATGGGTAGCCCCATCAGTGTTAAAGTGGAACCCCAGCTGTTTCTCAGTTATCGGGTCGTTAAGCTGGACCAATGGGGGGTCCGCACTTGTGATTCTGAGCTCGGTCCATGTTTGGTCATCTCATGCACTTCTCTCCTGCTCGAGGATTGGTCCTGGGAAGGCCCTGCCCACATCTGTGTCTTTGTGTCCCTTGTGGCCTTCTCCACCTTGGTCCCCTGCCACAGAATCAAAGTGGATGGTGCCCATAATATGACACCTAGCACACTGTTGGTGCTTAATAACTGCTGCATGAAGAAAGGCCAGAAGAGCTCGGAAAGGGAAGCTGTTCCTGTGAAGCTGGCCACGCTCTGCTGCAGCTCATCCTTCTCTGTGATCTGAACCCCCTGGCCCCCGTCCCAGCCACGCTCCCTTTTGGGCCATATATGCTCCCAAAGTTGGTGGCAGAAGTGGCTGCTTGGAGCTTGGCACCCGTCAGAAATGCTAGACAGGAACTAGCTAAGACTGTGGCTTCTTTTGCCCATTTCTGCTTGTAGGGATGCCAGAAGGGCCGTCCGTGAGGAAATTTCACCATTTGGTGTCCTCCTTTGTGGGCCAGCAGGTAGTCAGGACAGGGGGCAGCAGTAAGAAGCTTCACCCTGATGGCCTCCAAGCACTGTGGCTCCAGGACACCCAGGTGAGTGCATCATTCCTATGGGAGCGGGGCTGGCATCTCCCCTAGAATCTGCCCCAGACATGTCAGGCTGTCACGTCCCTGAGCCCAAGACACTCAAGCTTCCCAGTGCAGCTCGGCCTTCCAGTCCGATGTTTCTCAGCTCAGCTGTGGGACTATAAAGAACACGTGTGTGAACTGAAGACCCCCCCATTGAGAGGGTCTGCAGGGATTCCATTTGCTCCAGCTGTGTCTGATGTGCACCTTGGCTGGGAACCATGTTTGAGCCCACAGGGCCAGCCACTGGGAGGGAAGGAAGGAGGGAATAGAGCCTTCGGGGTGTAGGTGCAAACCCGCTCACGTTTTCCCTGGGCAGGAGTCGGAATCCCTTCAAGGGGCTCTTGTGGTCTGACCCTGCCTCCCTCTCCAGCCTTCTTGTCCTGCCCTAGATCTGTCTCTAACGGTCTTTTTGCCCATGATTTTGACACACTGCTCCCCTGCTTGGGAAGGTCTTTTTCTCCCAACTCTGCCCCCATTGCTTTCCCTCCATTTACCATGGCAGTTCCTAGTCTTCTGGCTTCTGCTTAGCCATCGTGTCCTCTGAGAAGCCTACCGTGCCTGCTTTGGGGGGGCGGGGTTGGCAGGCAGAGACCCCACCTCTGTGCTTCCAGGGCATTCTGCTGTTGCACCCTTATTGCTGAACTATCCCGCTGTTGAGTGGAGGAGACAGATGAACAGGGCAGGGCTGTGTTGTATCCCTAGCACTTAGCTGAGTGCCTGGCAGGTAGGAACGCACTGGGATGTATTTGCAGAGTAACTCAGTGGGCTCTGCTGCTGCTTAGCTGTGTGCTCTTAAGCAAGTTACTTAATCTCTTAGCTCTAGTTTAAATTGTGACTTCTCTTATGGCGCCATTTTTATCAAATCCAATTTGTGTGCACACATGCTGGTTATTTCTAGCATGGAAAAACATCATGAATTGAATGAAAGAATGACAGTTTGTATTTATTTCTTAGCTAATTCATGAAAAGTTGGGAGCAAATCCCCTAGCATGGCCCTGCTGTCTAGCACGAGTCTGTTTCATTGCTAACTAATTTTTCCACTTGCTCCACTTGGAAAACCATGCACTAACTGCTCACACCACTGGAGCAAAAGAGCAAAATGTTAGCAGGGCCCAAAGCCTCAACTTGGAAAAGCTCCATAGGGGAGGGAAGAAGGAAGAAATTTGCAATAGGATAAATGTCTGCACACCCCATGTCCCCTTTCTGGGTCTATAAGGCTTAGATCCATATTCATTTTTTTTCTAGGTCCATGGAAAGAAATTATTTCTTAGATTTGATCCAGATGAAGAAATGGGGCCCCCTGGTAACAGCCCAGTGCCGGAGCATCCGTGTAGAGGAGCACAGGGGGAAGGGGCCACCAGCCAGAAGCAGGCCTCGGGGCACGGATGCGAGACCTCTGATGGAGCCTTTCATTCTGTAGAGCTCGTTGTTCCCCAAGGAGGTGATGGCCCTGCGTGTTTTAGGGGAGACACCTCTGCAGGAGGAGCTGAGAGGTGGCTGCAGTTCAGGTTTGGTTTGTTTGGCAGCATTTGGGTGAACGAGTTCTCTAGAGCCAAGAAAGCCAACAAGAGAGGCGACTGGAAGGATCCTGTTCCAAGGTAATGGTGTGGCCGTCTGGGTCCTTGCGGGGTCTGTGGTGGTCATGTGGCCCTAGGCTGTGGGGTCACATTAAGGAGGATATCCAGCCTGCCCCCTAGGACCCTATTGTCTAGGAGAGAGAACCTGCTTCTGTACCCACCGATGATAGAATGTAGACTGAACAGTTTGCACCCCAGGTAGCTTCGGGAAGGGAGAACTTTCCCAACTGTAGCACTTGGGGGTGGAAGGTGTCTGAAGAGCATTTTATGGCTTGACTAGTGCGTCCTGAATTTAGGGGCAGGATTTTACCAATTTTTAATGTATGAATGTTGAGAACGATATTTTTGTGCATTAAACTGTATGTTTAGGATCATTTCCTTAGTGTTGATTCCCAGAGGAGTAATTGATGGTCGAAGAGAATGAACATTCTTACAGCTACACCTTTCTATGGCCTTACCGAAGTACTAGGTTAGCTGGCTTCTCACTTAAAAAGAAAAGAAACTGTCCATACACAGCAGGATCTAAAAAAAAAAAAAAAAAAAGGAACAAAAGAATTCTTTCCTAGCACTTGCCTCACAGTTCTCAGTTGCACTATCAGCATCACCCATTTAGATCTTATCATACATGTTGTAGAACCCAGTGCTGCTCATTATCTCTTGTCCTTTTTATCTCTCCCATCTCGAGATCCCTGCGGATTTGATTTCTGTTGCGTGTGTATTTTCTCTTGAGTAATCATGTCAGATCCGATGCATAGATGTTCCTCTGAGTCCTGCTCAGCTAAAGTTGACCTTTTAGTCTCATTTGAGAGCACGACTAAGGCCAGACACAGAGATCTAGGGTTTCTTCTCTGTCAGATGTGGGGTCCGGTTCCAGTCTGATGGTCTTTCCTTACAAAGTAGCCCATTATTTCTTTATCAAAGTTCGTGAGGTTTCTGCTCTGTCCTTGGCAATTAGGAAGCTTATGGGAGTATGTGCAGTTGTGTCTTTCTTGATAACCGTTGCCTGGGACTGGGTGTGGTGGCTCCTTAGCCTCTATATTTCTCTGTTTTCCTTCCTTATGTGCCCTGTTTTTGTTCAGGTAGCCACACCTCCTAAACTATGGACTTTTCTATATTTTCCAGATTTTCTTCTGTGAACGTGTATTGCTATAATCATGCGTGTGTGTATATATATATTTTTTAATTGCTCCATTTAGTCCTGAGATGTTATGATTCTGGCAGAGCCATCTCTTGTCTCTTACGGGCACTTAGCTTCCCCTGGTTAATTGTGGCTGCAGTGTGGAAGCTGCACACATGTGTGATCTGATGGTAAACGCTCACTGTATGTGCATCTGACCTGACCATGCAGTGTAAGCTGCATGTATTTGTGTTCTGACGACAAATGGTTTGTGCGTACATATGACCTGGCTATACAATGTGCGTACATATGACCTGGCTATACAATGATAGTGGAACAGATACTCCTTGACTTACAATGGGGTTATTTCCCAGTGAAGCCATTGTAAGTTGAAAATACTGTACATGGAAAACGCATGAAATATACCTAACCTACCAAACATCATAGCTCACTTAGTCCAACCTACCTTAAATATGCTCAGAGCACTCACATTAGTCTATAGTTGGGGAAAATCATCTAACCCAAGGCCTATTTTATAATACAGTTGGATATCTCACGTAATTTATTGAATACTGTGCTGAAAATGAAAAACAGAATGACTATATGAGTACTCCAAGTATGGTTTCTACTGAATGTGCATCGCTTTTGTACCATTGGAAAGTCAAAAATTAGTAAGTGGAACCATCATAAGTCATGGGCCACATGTGTGATCTGACTTCAGAGTGGAATCTGTATGTGTGTGTGATCTGATTGTGTTGTGGTAACTGTGCATATGTGTGATCTGTTCTTTCTTCCCAGGTTGGTCCTGCACTTTGGCGGTGGTGGCTTCCTGGCATTTTATAATTGTCAGATGTCTTGGAGTTCTTCCCCAATAGTCACACCCACCTGTGACATCTTGTCTGAGAAGTTTCATCGAGGACAAGCCTTGGAAGCCCTGGGCCAGGCTCAGCCTGTCTGCTATACGCTGTTGGACCAGAGATACTTCTCAGGGTTAGGTACGACTGATGGGAGGGGAGGAGCCCCACAGAGTTGCTTAATGGCAAAATCACTTGTCTGGGAGTCACAAAACCTGAGACCCACCCCCGTTGTGCCTGTACTCTTGGTCCCAAGGTGGCCACTTAAGCTCATTAGCCTCACTGCCCTGGTTTTTAAACTGAGGGAGTTAGATTAGGCAATTTCTAACTCCTCTCTCTGGCTTTAGAATTCGCACCTTAGTTTGTTATCAGTTACAAGTGTCCTGACAGCCTGGTTGGAGTGTGATCGCCTAAAGGTCAAGATCATGTCTTGTGCATTCTTGTATCCTCCACTGCCCAGCGCGGTGTCGGGCACGGGGGAAGTGTTTTACCAGTGTCGCTAGGAACTCAATGTCATGCAGTTTGCTGACGGAGGAGTGCGTTTGCCAAGGGACGCTGCTCCTGGGCAGGTGGAGCTTCCTATTGGCACAGAGATCACTCAGTCTACATCAGGTTCCTGTAAGGCATTCGTCCCTATGCCCTCAGGAGCAAAGAGGCTTCGAAAAGTGGCTTTTGGGGCATATATAGTGAGAGCTAATAACACAGTAACCATAGTAATAACCGCCAGCATTTTTCAGGGCAAGCTCACCCCCTCTCCTTGAGGAGATCACTGTTTAAGGGCCCAGCACGCACGGACTCAGTTCACTGCGAGTTAAAGTAGAACGTGATAGATGTCCAGTGGAGAGAGAGAGAGCACTGTTGGAACATTTCGCAGAGCGTTATTGGTTCAGGAAGGAGGGATTCACAGCTGGCTTCACAGAGAAAGAGCAAGAGTAGAAAAATAATAAAATAACACCTCCTAAACCCTTTCTGCGTTACAGGCATTATACTTGGCATTGTAAATAATAACAGTTCTTATGTATCGAGAGCGCTCTACGTACCAGCCACTGTGCTCAGCATTTTTAATGAATTCTCATTTATTGCTCATAAAAACCAGGTCAGCTGTCTCCGTTTTATAAATAGGGAAAGGGAAGCGTGAAGTGGCTGAGGAGCTTGCCAGGGTCGTGTGGGAAGGTCTGGTGGGGCTGAGATTTAAGTCCAGAGAGTCAGGTGCCCTTTTTGATGCCCTCTTTGCTGTGACATGAGCCAGGCATGAGCTTTATTTCACTTCACAACAACCTTAAAGGGGAAAATGATCAAACCCATTTTACAGACAGGGAAGTGGACTCAGATTGCTGACTTGTCTGGGACCCTCCAGGACAAGGCAGAGCTGACTCCGGGTCTCCCTGCTGTGCCTCCCTGCTGCAGGCACACTGACCGCGCTGCGTTAACTTGTTGGATGCGTGTCCTGTTTCCTTCCCTTATCCTCTCCCTGCTTGCTTTCAGGGAACATCATTAAGAACGAAGCCTTGTACAGAGCGGGGATCCACCCTCTGGCTCTCGGTTCGCTCCTGAGTCCCTCGCGTCTCGAGGCCCTCGTGGACCATGTGGTGGAGTTCAGTACAGACTGGCTTCAGGGCAAGTTCCAGGGCAAACAACAGCACACGCAGATCTACCAGAAAGAACAGTGCCCTGCCAGGCATCAGGTCACGAAGGAGGCGCTTGGGCCACCCGGTGGGTTCCAGAGGCTCACCTGGTGGTGCCCACACTGCCAGCCCCAGTTGGCCCCCAAGGGGCCAGAGCAGTCGCAGCTCTCCTAAGGCATTCGGGACCCTCTGCATGGAACCTTGCCCTTTGGTGACCGTGAGGCCTGAGTGTCCGGAAAGGAGAGCGTGGGCAGGGAGTGGGGCTGTGTGCAGAGGACAGGGTGGGTCGGGAGTGTCAGCATTGTTGATATTCATCTTATTGAGTTGTGTCTAAGGCAGAGTTTTCAGAAGGTTAGATTTTTTCTGTTTTCTAGTTTAGTTAATTCTTCTTATCTAATTCTTCCTTTGTAAAAGTTGAGAAAAACCACGACACCAGGTAAGGGGAAAACCTTCCTTCCCGGAGCGACAATGGGGCAATAAAAATGAAAGCCTCTGGGAAATGGCTGTGCTCCCAGCATTGCTTTGCGGGTGTTGTGTTTTGTTTCTGAAACTTTGGTTGACTTGAAGGCCCTCTATTTTGAGAAATAGGAAAGTAGGATTTTTTTTGTGTCTCCCAGGAGGGAGCCAGGGATGAGGGTTCAGCCTCTTGCCTGGATCCTTCCCCCTGGACGGAGACACCAGGGGGCTGGGGGGCGAGGAGCTGGCCACCTCCTGGTGTGACCAGTGGCTTTTATGGAAAAGCTACTTGTTTAGTCCTTAAGCTGATATATCTGTGACTGTTGATATGTTGAATAATTCAGAAATCGAGGGTTGTAGAGAAACACTTCCTCGTGTTGTTGGCAACTGCTAGATGGAACTAGTACAGACACATGAATATAAAGGTTTTTGTTATTTTCTGTTGTCATCTTTATTTGTCAGTAAAGGGTCTTAATGAAAAATTTTTTTTTTCTAATGTGGCAGTCAACATGTTAAATTGTAAATGACAGAGCTGTTTGTGAAGGTGGCCTCCCAGGGCTTGCTGGGTTGGCCTGAGGAATCGACTTCAAAAGAGCAGGGGATGGAGGTGACTGCACACCTGTCCTTCTGCCCCAGGCAGGCTCCTGGATTTGGCCTGAGATGAGCAGAGGGGAACTTCACTTCTCTTCCACAGCCTCTGGCACAGAGGAGACAGTGATTTGTGAGAGTGAAATTGCACACAGTGGCTGGCTCGGTGCAGTGGCTCATGCCTGTCATCCCAGCACTTTGTGAGGCTGAGATGGGAGGATCACTTGAGCCCATGAGTTCAAGACCAGCCTGGGCAACATAGCAAGACCCCATCTCTACAAAAAAATTTTAAAAGTAGCCAGACATGGTGGTATGCACCTGTAGTCCCAGCTACTCAGGAGGCTGGGGTGGGAGGATCACTTGAGCCCAGGAGTTGGAGGCTGCAGTGAGCTATGATTGCACCACTGCACCCCAGCCTGGGCAACAGAGTAAGACCCTGTCTCTAACAAAAAAAGAAAAAACAGTGGCTGCTGTTTCTGGCTTTCCTTTACTCTCCTCTGTCTTAAATTATTGAGAGTTGTCAACAGCGAGGAAAGCCACTTTATGGCGGACTGATCCTCTGTGTAATAGTCAACACGGACCAAGTACCCACTCTGCACCAGTGTTCACCCGGCACAGAGTGCTCACCACTTAGCTTAGTCTTGCACACAATCTACAGCATGACCCATGAAGATAGGGACTCACTGTCCTTATTTTATAGATGAGAAAACTGAAGTCTAGAGAGGTGAAGGAACTTGCTTAAGCTCACACAGTTAACAAGCACCAGAGCCGCTGCCTTAGTCAGCTCAGGCTGCCATAAAATACCATCGACTGGGGGACTTAAACAACAGACTTTTCTTTCCCACAGGTTTGGAGCCCGGAAGTCAAAGATCAAGTGCTGTCTGACTCGGTTCCCCCTGAGGGCCCATTCTCACTGTGTCCTCACAGATCTGGTGGGGTGGGGCAGGGAGTGCTTGGGCTCATTCTCTTCTTCTAAGGACGCTAATCCCATTATGGGACTATTTTATAACCTAAGTCATTCCTGCTTTCCTTACATGTACACATCTTCCACTTAGATATGCACATTAGATATCTCTTTTATGTGTTAAAAGGGCCAATTCTTTTGACCTTAGCCTATGTGTTAGTCACCTTGGGCTGCCATAACAAAATACTACAGGCTGGGTGGCTTCAACAACAGTTACTTTCTCACAGTTCCCGGAGGCTGAAGTCCAAGACGAAGGTGCTGGCAGGGTGGGTTTCCCCTGAGGCCTCCCTCCTTGGCTTGCAGACACCCGTCTGCTTGCTGTGTCCTCACACAGTGTTACCTCTGTAAATTACACTCCTGGTGTCTCGTCTTCTTACAGGGTCACTAATCTTACTGTGTCCCTATGACCTCATTTAACCTTAATGACCTCCTTAAAGGCCCTAGCTCTAGTCACATTGAGGGTTAGGGCTTCACGTATGAATTTTAGGGGACACAATTCAAAAGGAGTTTTGGAGAAAATCTTCAGCTTCTCAGAGGCCATCTCCCCCTACTCTTTTACAAAAATTTACATTAAAAAAAACCAAACATTAACTTATCCTACTTCCAGGCCAGGTGATGTGAATAAATTAATAGATCGTTATTTATATTTAGAAGAGTATATTTGTGACACTCGTGTGTATAGACACATATATAAAATACATAATATGTAACAATATGTGTGTATATGTGCATGCTAAATACATAGGTTCAAATTCATTGTTCTGACCCACGTGAAGGGACGTGAGAGTAGAATGCCAAGCATGAGCCGGGGCAAAGCTGGTGCTGAGACCATTTCCCGTGGGCCGCTGCCTGCAGGCCAGTGGGTCCAGAGTCCCCAGACACGGGGGAGGCCTGGGCGCCCCGGCGTGGGCGTGGGTCTGCCCCAATCAGGATTGGTGGAGAGGAAGAGGCTGTTGGAAAAGAGGCTTGGGAGTGGAGAGAGGGAGCGATGCGAGGCCCTGGCTGTGATGGCTCAGGTGGGGCCTGTGTGCTGTCGGCCCTGCAGGCCCGTGGAGCTCAGGAACCTGGGCTGTGGGGACGACCTAACTGGGCAGCAGCCCGGGCCCCTACAGGCTGGGCTCAGGGCACAGGCCCGGCAGCTTTCCTCAGCCCCGGAGGTTAACAGGGTGGTCATGGAGCACAAAGCAGGATGCAGGCCACGAGGGAGCCCTGGAGAAGGGCTGTTTTTAGTGGGGAGAGGAGAAGGAGAAGGCAGTCAGTGTGACAGAGCTCAGGTACGAGTCCCTCCTCCAAGGCAGGCGGGTGGCCCTTAAGGTGAGTCATGCAGACATGAAGGGGAGGGCGTCGGAGAAGAGGCCCTTTGGATGTGGCCGTTCGCCACGTCTGACTTCACGGTGACCGTCCAGAGCAGTGGGTGCACAGTGGTAGCAGTGAAAGACCGATGGGCGCTGAGGGGGTGGAGCCGTGCGGGCGGCCTTGGAGGCAGGGAGACGGAGAAGGCGAGGAGGAGACGCGCCGTGGGGATTTGTGTCCCGTTAGCGGAGGGGAAACCAGGAGGGCAGCAGAGACGGAGAAGAGGGAGCGCGCGTGCCGGCGCGGCACCTACGGAAGACTGGGCCGGCCTGGAGGAGCAAGGACAGACCAGGGGAGAGTTGCTGAAAGTGAGGTCTCCGCGGCACGGAAGAGGGGCCGGGAGGTTCGCAGCGGCTGTGGGCCGTCGTGGGGGGGTGCGGGGAGAGACGGGAGTTAGGATGACATCTGGATTTTATGACGAAGCAACTGGGAGGCTTTAATGCCGTCCACAGGAAAAGCAGGGTCAATGGGAGAGAGGTTCCAGCCACGGCACGTTCAGTTCGCACCGTTTGCGTGTCTTCGTCCAAGGTTAGGTGCCCCAGACGCGGCTGCATTTAATACTCGTCGTGTGCCCGGCGTGCGGCAGGCACTGTCCTACGTGCTGGGGGTCAGTGAGCAAAGCATTGCCGTCACCCGGCTTGCGTTCGCTCTGGCAAGGGGGAAGAGACGTGTTGTATTAGGACGTGATCAATACTACTGAAAAATTACAGCAGGATGGTGGGTCGGCAGTGGTGGATGTGGGGGAGGCAGACTGCAGTGTGGACACGGTGATCCGGGTGGGCCGGCAGGAGGGTGCGCTGCGAGCAGCGACGTGGAGGTGAAGGGGTTAGACCAGCAGATCGGGGGCTGTCGCAGGAAGAGTGGCAGCTAGACCAAAAGGCGCCGGCCCGGGGAGAATGTCCTCAGAGAGGTCGTGGGTGGGGGTCTGTCTGCTCGTGCCGTCTTGGAGACCCTTGTAGGGACTTGGGCTTCTCTGTCCGTCTGCTGAAGCAGGGGGAAATATTGCCCGGCACTTCCGCTCCCTCCTTCCCTTCCTCAGGGAAGTAAATAGACTTGTCACTTTTATACATCCTGCTCTCTGCGAGAAATCCCGCTCCACCCATCACCCAGGCGTGAGCGCCTATGGAGCGCTCGGCACTTCGGCCTTTGCCCTGAGTGGAACAGAGGCGCGTGCGCGATTCCGTGTGGTAAGCCGACTTTCAATTTTGAAAGGATTACTGGTTGCCGCGTTAAAAGAGACGGCAGGGCCCGGCACGTGGCTCCCGCCTGTCATCCCAGCACTTTGGGAGGCCGAGGCGGGACGCTTGAGGTCAGGAGCTCAACACCAGCCTGAGCAACGCCGCAAGACCCCGCTTCTACAAAGAAATAGAAAAAATAAGCCAGGGCTGGTGGCCGCTCCCGCAGTCCCAGCTACTCGGGAGGCTGAGGCGGGAGGGTGGCTTGAGGCCAGGAGTTTGAGGTTGCTGTGAGGTAAACTGACGCCACCGTTCTCAGCCCGGGCAACAAAGCGAGACCCCGTCACCCAAAGGAAAAGAAAAAACAAAACACCGCGGGCGGCTTCGGTAGTTCCGAGGCTTGAGAGAGCTAGGATGAGAGAAATTTCCACACAACTTCCACACACGTGTCGTATTAGGGCTTCAAACCCTCCTCAGGGACTAAGTGGGATGTGCAGCGGGGACCCCAGGAGCGCCGGCGCCGCCGGGGGGGGGAGCGGGCGCCGGGCAGCCCACACGGCCGGGAGCTGGCGAGCCGAGGTGTGCGGCCTGCGCCGGGCGACCGGCGGGCTTTGCTTTCGGGTGCTGTCGGCCACAGAGACCCACAACTTGGCGGTGGGTCCACCGGTCAAAGGTCTTCAGCTCCGGCCCTGGGCCAAGCGCACCCGGGAAGAGCTAATTGGTCGGCAGGAGCAAACAAGGCCGAGCATGTGGGCGGCCTGTTGACAAAACCGCGGCGGACCCCTCAAAAGCCGCCCTGCCCACGCTGCGGTCACGCCCGGGCCTCAGCCCCTTAGTGCTCCGGGCTACCGGACTCCGACCCCGCCACGCGCGCGCGCTCCCAGTCAGGAGCAAGCGCAGGCAAACCAAGGCTCGAATTAGGTGACCAATCCCGCTCGTCGGCCTCTTTCTCACCCTCCAATGAGCTTCTAGGGTGGTGTCACGCCAGGCTCATCCCACCGCCGATTGGCTGGCGTCTCCTGGTACGAGCGGCCCTGGCCAATCGGCGCCCGTCAGTCCACCCCGCGAGCCCGCGAGACGCGGCGCGAGCTCCCGAGGCCCGTTGTGGGGCGGGATGGAGGGGCGGGGCGACGCCGCGCCGGGCCCGCCCTTGACCCCGCCCCGCCCGCTTGCTCCCGCCGGTCGGTGGGAGCCGGAGGGACCGGAGAGGTGCGCTCCGAGGCCCGGCAGACCGCCGCCGCGATGGAGTTTGTGAAGTGCCTGGGGCACCCCGAAGAGTTCTACAACCTGCTGCGCTTCCGGATCGGGGGCCGATGGAAGGTGATGCCCAAGATGGACCAGGTGGGCCGAGCATCCTGCATCCCTGCCGGAGGCGAGCTGCGCGCGGCGGCGGCGTCCGTGGCCTGGGCGGCCGGGCCGGGCCGGGGGGAGCCCTGTGCTGTCAGGAGGGCCTCGCCCGCCCTGGGTCCTCGAACCCAGCCGCGCCGGGCCCGGGTCGGCTTGGCCCTCCCCACAGGCCTTCTCCACCCAGGTGGTCTTGGGGCTCGAAACGCATCTGCTCGTGCCAGCCTTGGTTTTCGGGGGGTTTTGCTTCACATTTCGTTGTCTCGGGGAGCGTTGGTGTTCATCTGTGCTCCAGTCGGTGGGTTACAAAACTGAGATTATGGGAGAGGACGAGTGAGAGAATTTTTTTGTGAACATAAGAAACACACGAATACCTTTTCTGGAATGAGATCCTACTCATCCGTCCAGTTTCCAGTTACACCACCTTCTCCCTAAGTTTCCCCCACCTTCCTGCTGTCAATTCCTTCATCCTCCCGTGCTCCCTGCGTTTTTTAATAACATACCTGCTCTTCCAAGTGCTTTTTAGTTACCTGTATGTCTGTCGATTGGCTAGATTGTTAGTTGCCTGAAGGCTAGGACTTGATTTTATTTATCTTTCGTTTGCCTCCCTCCTGTACCCTTTATTAAAGGAATGCTTAGGAAGGTATTTATTCCAACAAGAAAATTGTTCTTACGTAATTGAATGGATAGACACGTTCAGCTGAATAGGTCGTATCAAAAGCTTTTTATTTTTTCTGCAATGGAAATATCACAAGTACTGTACTTTATTTAAATATACTCTTAATTGGTTTTCTTTATTAAAACACTTTAATTTTCCATCAGAAAAAAATTTTACCCCATTATCTCATAACTCAAAATCATTCTCATCCTTCAAGCTCTAGCTGCAGTGAGTGCCACTTCTATAGACCATTCAGCAGATGTTTATTGAACACCTGTTCCCATGCTAGGAAGTATATTGGGTGCAGCATGGCAAGATGGGATGTATAGACAAATAAGGCACTCGAAGAGCTCACCATCTTGTCAGGGCAATAAAATGTGATAAAATTTTCCACACAATACTTAGGAAGGCATCGTACTGAGATGTCTTTTCTTATTACCTGTGAACCTCAACCATTTTCTCTTGTACTGTTTCACCTTATAGCACCCCACAGTCTTGTGTTGTGATTATTTGTGTATTGATTTTATGGTCCCAAAATCTCTTTCAGATTTAAGATTCTGTATTCGATTTTGGATTTTAAGCTATTTAAAAATAGGAATCTTATTTGATGTCACATGTCTTTAGTGCCTCAAACATAATAGCTTGTCAGTACATGCGGACATGAATTAATGCACAAAAGGTGAGTGCTCTGCCTTCAAGAAGCGTCTGGGTTTTTAAACAAGGTAAACTTAAGTAAATGGGGCAGAATATAGTAAATGTCATAGGAAATCAAAGAAAGGGGCAAAATCACTTCTGGGGTGGGGTTTAGTCTTTTGAGGGATGCTTAAAGGAATACAGCTTTAAATTGCTCCCCTGCCTTGCTGAGATTCTTACTAAGATTTCTTGTTTGGGACTGACTCTTTTGAAGTTATTTGAAAATACTTGTGCATTTGAGTGTTTTGGGGATGGGGGGAAAATGGTCTCTAATATGAGATTCTTCCAGGGATCTCTGACCTAAAACAAAGAATCACTTTTTTATAATCCAAGTTGTACTGTTTCCTAAACAACTCCAGTGATAGGTAATTCATTACCTTTGGAGACTGTCCAGGCCTTTTCCAGATAGTTCTGCATTTTAGGAAGTGTTACCTTACAGTGGGCTGAACTTTCACTCTTTGTTCTCCCTCTAGAGCCACAGAGTCCAGTCCTTGTTTTGTAATACAACACTTGAAGTATTTTAAGAGAACTCTCATATTCTCTCTAAGAATATTAACACACAAGCCAAATGTTCTGTATTCTTCCTTTAGTTAATCATCATATGTTACTCTTTCCAGATCATTTACCAGAGACCAGATCTCTTTAAAGTCTAGTATCCAAGACTGTGCAGTACTTTAGGTGCTGTCTGGCCATTTTAGAACTTGAAATTCCTTTCTTATGGATGCTGTTATTTCAAATTAACATAGTTCAAGGTTGCTTTACCTTAAAAAACGAAATTTTAATTACAAAATATTTCAAACAACTAATGGTACAAATAATATACTAAACCACTTTGTGTCCATCTCCAAGATTAAATATAATTTTTTATATTTGTATCATTGGTTTTTTCTTAGGAGATAAAATGTCCAGATATAACTAAAGCCCTTTTCCTCACCCCCTCCTCCCCCAATCAGTGTTCATTGACTTTTTCAGGCAGTCTCACTGTGGACTAAGTCACACTGTGGATTTAGGATTGGGGACAGTTCAGATCCCTAATTGCACCTGTTCAGGACCTGTTCTTCCATCATGGTGCCCTGCTGAAAGACTTTTAAAACCTAGATTTTTACTTTTTACATAAAAAGTATCATAATAATAATGACTAACATTTATTTAGCTCTTACTGTGTGCCAGGCACTATTTTAAACACCTTACATCTATTATTATTTAAACCTCCAGTAACCCTATGAGGAAGTACTGTTATTTTTCCTATAAGATGAGGAAACAGGCACAGAGAGATTAAGTAATTGCTTAAGACTCAGCAGCCTTTAAGTGACAGAGCCAGGTTTTGACCCTTGCAGTCTAAGTCCAGAGCCCCACTATGCTGCTTTTAATTAAGATGATGGACCACAGAGATATATTAAGCAGGAGATTGTCTAGATCCAGCTAGAAGTTGAACACTTTAGTGTGAGGTACACAAAGTGAAAAATGCCTATCCTAAGCATGTTCACAGTCTAACAGAACAGTGTACAAAAGTAAGATAATCTAGGAACTGTCAAGTAATCTTAACTAAGTTTTGATTGCAGGAAATTTTAGTGAAGTAGAAGTGTTTTAGAGGGAAAGGTTTTCAGAAAATATGAGAAAAGTACTTTGTAGGGCATACGACCTTGAAGAGGCATTCGGTTTAGATTAGTGGGGAGGATACTCCGTGCAAAAAGCCAAATTGTATAGATAGGACTGAGCAGGAGTTGTGTGTGGAATAAGGGAGCTACCCTGGCTGGAAGTGAAGAAGGTAGGTTGGAAGCAGAAAGCTCAATCAGTATGTGTTTGCTTTTGAAAGCTGGGCTATATTCAGTCAAGTAGGTGATAGTCAAAAGCAGAGCTATGATGTGATGAAAGCAATATTTTTGGAACATTAACTTGGCAGGGGAGCGGGAAGACATTATATTGGGGGTAGATTATATTGGGAGTTAGAATAACCAAATTAATAATAATAATAGTATTTATTGAGTCCTTATTGCCTGCCAGGCACTAGGCTAAGCTCTGAGGCTATCTCCATGCATCAGTTAGCTTTTATTGAATAATGAGCCTCCCCAAAACTTAGTGATGTAATTCTGGAGATTGTGCAACAGTGTGAATATACTTAACACAACTGAACTGACTGGGGCTGTATATGCATTTTATTGCCTGTTTTCTGAAACACTAAAAATTCTAAATTCTGCTAGGGATCCAGTCACGAAGATTTCAGGTGGATCGTGGGCCTGTAAGACCTTTCTGAAAGGGTTTAGTAAGGATTAAATGAGTGTGTTGTGCTTGGCATGGAGTAGGAGCTTAATGAAGGGGGTTTTAATCTTGTTATTATGTAAGTTCAGTTCTCAAGTGTGTGGTTTTTGTTTTTTTCCCCTCCCGGAGAGGATACAGGGAGGGCTGGTAGCTGTTCCCGTGTGGAACTGCTGTTCACATGAGGCTGGAGCCCCAGAACGGGGAGTTTGGTCTTGTCCTTCTGGCCACCCTGCACCCTTCCTCTAAATGCCCTTCATCCCTGTTTTCTCCTGGTGGAGAGTTCTTGGGAGTGCGCCTGATTTCAGACAGCAACAGAAAGCATTAGGAACCTCAGGGGACAGGCAGCAGCAGCCTGAGCTCCCCCTCGGCTCCTGGGAATCAAGCGGTGCAGATTTTTACAATGAGTAGTGTTTTCCATAGCTTAACAGTTGTGTCTTCCTGCACTATTCTTGGTAATTTGGGAGGGAAATTACTTAGGGCACTCCCTGTCTGAGTGGAGGGCTATGTTGGGAAGGAGGGGTAGTGTTCTTGAAGATGATTGCTTTTCAAAGCCACTGGAGCTGAACCTTTGCATTTATTGAATCTTCTGGGTAGACATCAGCCCCAAAACCATTAGTTGGAGCTGAAGATGAAAACACTTGGCAGTGCAGTGCAGGGAAGCATTGTGGCCTGATAGCAGTCAGGGTATGTGGAGAGCTGGTCTGCAGCTCAGTCCAGAGTTGTTATTTTCTTTTTTCTCTTCTCTCTTCTCCCGTTCTTTCCCTTCCTTCCCTCACTCTTCCCCTCCCTCCCTCTTTCCCTCCCTCCCTCCCTCCTTCCCTTCCTTCCTTCCTTCCTACAGGGTCTTGCTCTGTTCCTGGGCTTGAGTGCAGTGGCGTCATTATAGCTCACTGCAACATCCAACTCCTGGGCTCAAGCCATCCTCCCACCTCAGCCTCCCAAGTAGCTCCCATGTCCAGCTAATTTTTCTATTTTTTGTAGAGGTGGGGTCTTGCTTGTTGCCCAGGCTAGTTTTGAACTCCTGGCTTCAAGTGATCCTCCCACCTTGGCCTCCCAAAGTGCTAGGATTACAGGTGTGTGCTATTGTACCCAGCTTCTTTACTGAATATTTTTATGTGCCAGACACTGTATTTTGCTAATGTATGGTGCTCAGTAAATATTAATATTAGCTTTTACTAATAATTTTCAATTGGAAATGGCAATAAAATGAAATTCTCAGGATTATGTGATTTTTAAAAAAAACTTTATTCTTTTGACAAAATAATGTGCATCTATGGTAAGAAATAAAGGAAATACATACAAATAGAAAGAACATAGTTCACCTGAGCCCCCCACCAGGGTCCAGGGTTCACTGTTAACATTTTGAAGTGGCTTTATGGAATTTCCTACCAGTGGATTGTCATATTTGTTTAACCACTCATCTGTTAGATATTTCACATGTTTCCCATTTCTCTCTTAAAAAGGGAGACTGTGGGGAGACTGTGTGTGTGTGCGGAGAGAAGCAGGTACATGGGAACTCTCTGTACTTTGTGCTCAATTTCCCTGTGAACCTAAAAGTGTTCTTTAAAAAGTCTATATAAAATACACACAAACAGTAATTCTTTCTGATATGCTTGCATTGAAAATAAGGCTTTTTCTCCCCCTGGAAAAACACAGTACTTGTTTTCCTTAGGGATGAGTAAAGTTCAGGAATCAGCTCACCACATTTCAGTAGTTTCAAAGGGAAAGACAAGAAGAACTCTAGAAAGGAATGGCTGGCTTTCCAGAGCACAGTAGAGGCTTAACAGATGTTAAAAGAAAAACCAGAGCTGGACAGTAGTAGTCAAAGCAGTAAAAACAGATTTTATTCAGAAAAACGATTGCAATGGGGGAAAGAGCCCTCTGTATAGAACTGGGCTCAATTCCAAATACAAGGAAAAGTAGGAATTTGTAGAAGGGGTGGGGCGGGTTGTGTGGATGGGAAATTATTAGGAGGAAACTTGGGGAAGGGGGGATTCCTGCTGAAGGTAGGCCAGGGTGACGACATCACCTGGGGGGGTGATGCGGAGGAGGAATGGGATCTGGTGATCAGATACTGAGGTTGGGGGATTCTGGCTAAACCAACTTAACAAGACTCTTGTTAAAATTGGGCGATGCAAAGACAGATGCGTTAAGTAGCCAAGTCCCGGCCTAGCTGGGAAGAGGATTTCCCGGAGCCCGCCTGCAGTTGGGTCTAGGAGAGACTGTCAGCGAGAGCAAGAGCAGGCTTCTCAAAGAGGCCTGGGCTTCGGTAACAGCAGCCTGTGTGTGGGTGCAGGTGACAAGGGCCAGCCAGACCAGAGAAAGGTGGGGAAGGGGTTCGGAGCCGCGGCGGGGGCGGGGCTGTCCGGGGCGGGGCCGGCTGCGGGGGGCGGTGGCCTCCACGTGTGTGGCCTGCGGGACGCTCTGCCCGCCCAGCGTGTGTTGGAGCAGGGGGGAACCCGTCCCGCCCCTTTGTGGGCACCTCCTTGCTCTGCTCGGGTCTATGGAGGAAACACTCCGCTGGGTCTGCGATTCCTATGGCCGCAGCCGCCTGCGGCACCAAGGCCATGTCCTTCTTCAAGCGCACCTGGGTGCTGAGCCCCGCCGCGGCGCCCAGGGGCCCGGGCGCAAGCACTCCGCCGCGGGGCTGCCCCCTTCCCCCCTCTGCCTGGCCCTGCAAGGACTGGCCTCGCGGGGAGGGCGGCTGCCCCAGGCTGTGGAGCCGCCTGCCCCACTCCCACTCGCACTCCTGCTCCTCCACGTCTCCCACCGCCGTGTGTCTTCTCTGCCCGCAGGACTCGCTCAGCAGCAGCTTGAAAACTTGCTACAAGTATCTGAATCAGACCAGCCGCAGTTTCGCAGCCGTCATCGAGGCGCTGGATGGGGAAATGCGGTGAGTGGTGAGACGGCGCCTCTGGCTTGGGGGAGGGAAGCTTTTCCAGGGCCCTGTGAGTCGCTGCAAGCTACTTTTTTGACATTGCACTTAGCGTTGAGTGAAAGTGATATTCTATTCGGGGTTGCAAAGTCCATGTGTTTACTTTAGAATGCCTTTCCAGGCACTTTGCCATCTAATAACGTCCCTGCAGGCCCGGCTCTTTCAGAGAAGTATGGGGGAATGGTGATGTTTATTAACTTTTTTTAGTTCTGGCACCTGAACCTGTCTCTGAGCAGGTTATGCATTTTCCTTGGCTTCCCTTACACTACTTTGCTTTTCTAACATATTGGGTTACTTCTTTTGAGGCTGCCTCTGTGCACATGAATTACACACACTTGCTTTTTTTTTTTTCCCAAAATACTAACGGAATACAAATGTTTTTGTTACATGGATAACATTTATAGTGCCTAAGTCAGGGCTTTTATTGTGCCCATCACCAGAATAGTGTTCATTGTGCCAACAGGTAAGTTTTTATCCCTCACCCCCACCCCACCCTTCCCCCTTCTTGGTTTCCAATTTCGTTTACGTCTCTTTGTCCAATTGCCTTTATGTGTGATAATATTTATACTGAGAAGTTGTTGTGCCTTTTGACTTCTCTATTTGCAAAATATTGATTTGGGTGCTCATTTCGGCAGCACATATACTAAAATATTAATTCGGTCTAAACGTTTGGTCGTTTGGTCTTTGTAGTTCTACATTAGTTAAATGTAACTTACTAGCAAGTATAAAGAACTTTAGACACTCTTATAGTTCTATAGAGTTAAGGGTATAGGCGGGCTTAGGCCTGACACAATATATTTTTCCTTTTGTAAAGGAATGCCGTATGCATATTTTATCTGGTTCTCCGAGCTCTGGACACTCTGGAAGATGACATGACCATCAGTGTGGAGAAGAAGGTCCCACTGTTACACAACTTTCACTCTTTCCTTTACGAACCAGACTGGCGGTTCATGGAGAGCAAGGAGAAGGATCGACAGGTGCTGGAGGATTTCCCAACGGTTAGTGCAATTACAAATCTCTTCTGCATACTCTTGTGTTTGTAATTGGCAATGGCGTTGTCAGCTGGCCCTCAGACTTGTAGAGAGAGGTAAAATAAGCAGACCCATGGTTGAGAACTCTGGTAGTCAAGACTGAAGCCAGATTGCCCGCTTAGTACCTGGTGGGCAGTTCCATAGCCTCTCTGCACCTCAGCCATGGGAATATGCTTGCCCAGACCTTCTGCACCACCCCCTCTAGATTACGTTCTGGACATCTGGAATTCCTGCCCCTAATCCCCTGAGCTCATGTCCAGAATCTGCACAGTCTATTTCCTTAGGTACATCTCCTTCAGGATGGAACATGCCACCAGTGATGGTGTCCTTAGGCCTGAGGGTGGCCAAGGGCTGTGTTTGGGAGGGTTGTGGAAGAAACCTGGCCCAGTGGGCCGGGCATCCTTATGCATGAGTGCGAGATCCCTCCCAGCGCTGGACAGAGTGGGAAGGGGTGTGGACTGGGAGCTGGGGTCCACACTCTCTGCCCTGCTTATTTTTGAACAAAACTCTGAGGGACCAAGAATTTTAAATTTAAACCTGAATCATCTAGGTTATTATAAAGATATGTTAGTCAAGGCAGGAGGATAGAATGTGTTTTATTTAACAAGTTATTATCTCAGTTGATAAGTTTTAAATTTTTAGCCACATGTGGTATGTGGCCTCCATTTGTTGTCTTGTCCCAGGCTCCACAGAATTTAGGAATAAGCCCAGGGAGAGTGTTCTAGCCCAGTGAACTCTACCTCAGTGTACAGTCAGTGTGTGCATTGAGACTGAACCTGGTGCTTTGTACTTTAGTGATCATTAGTTGGTAGCATTTCGTGTCAGGCTTTCTAGAACTCTCATTGTAGGTTATGGTTTTGCTTAGAGTACAGTCATGTGTTGCTTAACGATTGGGATATGTTCTGAGAAATGTGTTGTTGGGTGATTTCCTCGTGTGAACAATAGAGTTTCCTTACAAATCCATATGGTATAGCCTACTGCAAAGCTAGGCCATATGGTGCAGCCTGTTGCTCCTGCCCTGCAAACCTGTACAGCATGTTACTGTACTGAATACTGTAGGTAACATAACCCAGTGAAAGTATTTGTGTATCTAAACATAGAAAAGGTACATTAGGAATACGGTAGTAGAATCTTAGGGGACCACCATCGTGTGCACAGTCTGTTCTTGACTGAAACGTCATTATGTGGCACTTGACTGTACATCTTTCTCACCTGGTGCTAGTGGAAAGCTAGAAGTCTTAGAGCTCTACCTCTAAACATAGTTTAAGGAATAACACAGGGTTATTTTTAAATGATAATAGTAATAATAGAATACAGTTATTGAGCAATTTACTATGACTCAGTTACTAAATATATTTCATTGGTAATTTACTGTTATTTGATCTATAATGTAGTTTAACAGGCAAACTACCTAGTACGTGATGTACTATTACTATCCACATTTTATATAGATGAGGAAACTGAGGCACGAAGAAATTAAGTACCTTGCCTAAGATCACCTGTAAAGTTTAGTGGCAGAATCAGGATTCAGATCCAGAAGGTCTGGCCCCAGGATCCTTGTGCTTAATCACTGGCAAACTTTCCTGTCTCTTTAAAAATGTTTAAAAATAACAAAGCAAACAAATAGAAAACACTTTAAATTAAATATAGGTGAATGTAGACTCACCCAGTGTTTTGATCATAATATTCCTGAGGTTTATATGGTAATAATTAGGGGGATTTGTATTTACAGGGTAATGGAAGTGCCCCGCCACCCTTGCCCATTGGGATCTGGCCTTTCTCCATCATCCCGGGTGGACTCACCATGGGAGCATTCCTTCCTGTACTTGGAATCACCAGAAAGTGATCTGAGAACCTAGAAATGCACTGTGGTTGTGGAACAGAGTTACGTGGAGGGGAGAGGTGAGCTCTGGCTCACTTCACACAGCAGAGCTTGTTGTTGTGCCCAGAGAACATACGAAACAGGGCTTAGGGTGTGGAGTTGGCAAAGCTCTTCTTCTCCTAGGGTTTCTGGGAAAGCATAAGGCTCTTCATTGTCACCTTTTTCTGGATATTTTTGATTTCACTTTTTGAATTACATAATAATGTAGTAAGTGCCAAAAAGCTGTTGAAAGGGATAGGTCAGATTCAGAAGTGGAAGTGTTTATTTCGGAGGGTTTGTTTTTCAGTCTAAGCTCCTCCTCCTCCCCACCCTCATTCGCCTCTCCTCTTTTATAAATAGAACTGGTCTGGCCAAGGATCTGTTGAAGGAACAGTTCTGGGGAGATTCAGGAATTCGAATAACCCCTGGTAGAGTTGCTAATTTGTTTCAATCCACAATAGGAATTACCTGTTGGCTTTGGCTTCAACAGCAGTTCTGGAAAGAACAGCCCTTTGGAAAGAACTGAGTTCCGGAAAGACCGAATTGATTTTATGGGTTTTTTGGATTTAAGAGTTGATGTGCATCAGAGAAGTCATAAATTCTCTTAGGCTCTTCAATTCCTATGGTGCTCTGCAACCAGCTGGTTTCCCCTCAGGCCCTTAATTTTAGATGTTTCCTGAGGAAGTTTTTCTAACCTTTCCGTAAGCACAAACGAAGTATATCTCACACTTTTGATCTTTAACAAAGTCTGTTCACTGTTTTCAGTAGTGTGTATATAGGCTCTCTTAATGTTTTAACATTTTAAGAATTTTCATGGTGTTTTTATATATTGTATTTTGATGACCTATAACACTTTCTTTGAACTGAAACAAGATATTTGTATAGTAACAATAAATTTTAAAAACCTCAATACTACTTTTCTGTATTAGGACTTGGGCTGTGAAAAAAATATTGGGCAGCCTGCCTCAGATTGACTTGAGTTGCTTAAGAAATTAAAATATATAGCCTTACAGGGAGGGGAACACTACAACTTCAGGATATAAATTGGGGAATTGATGGAAGAGAATGATTGGCTGATCTCACTAGAATATAAGTTCTTCAAGGACGTGAGTCTCTGTTGCCCTTATGTACCAGCCCTGGTGCCTAGGACAACACTTGTTACCTAGGAAGTGCTCAATTCACATTTGCACAGATGAGTCTTTGCCTTAATGAAGTCTGTCTGAAACAAGCCATTCTCCCTAAAATTCTTACCTTTATGCTGAGCTTTATGTTGAAGTATCTCATTTATTATATATTAGAAAGATGAATGTATAATGAGACTTTGAATCTTCTTTTGAGTCTAGAAACACTGGCATTTTTAGACCCTTCTATCTTAATATTTATGAAATTGGCTGAGCCTATTATTCAGTATGTAGAAAGCTAGCATGACCTAGATGAGGCTTGCAGATGAACCATTTAGGAGTCATAAGTAATGAGTTCCACCATTGCTTTGCCTTTTGGTCTTTGGTGCCGTGCACTGTTTTGTTTTTTATGGTCTCTCCATTTCAGATCTCCCTCGAGTTTAGAAACCTGGCTAAGAAATATCAAATAGTGATTGCTGACATTTGCCGGAGGATGGGAATTGGGATGGCAGAGTTTCTGGATAAACACGTGACCTCCGAAGAGGAGTGGGACAAGGTTAGTGTCTCTGTGAAACATTGTTCTAGTGTGGTGAGTAGGGCAGAGCTGACGGTCCATCATAAAGTTTAGAACGAGGAAAAGTTTTCCACCGGTGCCAGGTTTTCTGGTTTTACAATTGATCTATTTAGGTTGAAGGTCTCATCATAAACACTTTATAGGGACTTAAAGTGTTTAATATTCCATGAATGAAATTACTCATGTCCTAGGGAGCTTACCACTAAACGAAGCCAAAGTAGATAGAACTTGTCTTAAAGGTACCAGGCATTAAGTTTATAAAACTGTCTCTGACTGGCCATGAAATTTTAGGTAAGTGGCCAAACTATTTTACATAATATAGAAATATTAGTAGTTTCCAAATTTTAAAAATGTTTATTTTCTTCTTTCCCATTACTATGTGTGATACATATACGTACCTTAGTATCTGAGTCATTTCCAATCCCGTCTTATCACAGATTACTGTTGAAGTCAGTGCTAGCTTGGCCCCATTTGTTTCTGAGATGCAGGAATCACTTAAGCTGTTAAATTTTCTTATTTATCTGTTTCTTCAGAAACAACAGCTTATAAGAATCCAAAGGTATTAATTTTGGATTGTGGGTGTATTATGCTGAGAGATGAGCACTTCTCTTGTACCTTATTTCTTTCTTTCTCATCATATCCTTACATAAATAAGACACTTTGAGATGCTTCCAACTTTCTTCATGCTCTCCCCCCAGTTTGTGTGATCATTATTGTCTTAGTCCATTTTTGTTGCTATAATAGAATACCAGAGACTGTGTAATTTATAAAGAAAGGAAATTTATTTCTCACAATTTTGGAGACTGGAAAGTCCAACATCAATGTGCTGACATCAGGCGAGGGCCTTCTTGCTGTGCCATTCTTTGGCAGAAGGGCAAAGAAAGGGTGAGAGAGCAAGAGATCAAACTTGCAGTCTCACACTCCTTTATAATCGACATTAATCCACTCAGGCAGGTGGAGCCCTCATGGCCTAATCATGTCTCAGAAGTCCCAACTCTTGGGGATTACCTTTCCAACACATGCTTTTTGGGGGACACATTCAAGCCATAGTAGTTATAGATGAGCATATGTGGGGATGAGCTCTAGGAGACCCCACATGGGTAAGGTGCGCCTTCCTCAGCGGACAGATGTAGCTGGAAAGGGCTCTGAGAGGAGATGATGTAATAAATAATATTATGATGGCTTTTATTTGATCTGAGTTTATACCAGAAGAGCTTATTTAGACAAAGGGACTTAATTAACTGTGGAGACTAAACTAAACATAAAAATGCAAGATAGGAGACCAGGCTCAGTGGCTCGTGCCGATAATCCCAGCACTTTGGGAGGCCGAGGTGGGAGGATTGCTTGAAACCAGGAGTTCAAGACCAGCCTGGGCAACCCCACTTCTTTCTTTTTTTTTTTTTAAAGCATGAAATGAAGTTTATTGAGGAAGGACAAGATAGATTTACAGAGCAAGAGCAAGATACATTTGCCACGGAACGGCAAACAGACCCCTTTGTTGTAACAAAAGGGCTGAGACCCCATTTCTAAAAAAAAAAAAAGGTTTACTGTACTAGTTTCTTTTTTAAATAACCTTTTATTATAGAAGCAGTACATGTGCCTTGTAGACATTTAGAAAATACAAGTAAAAAATAAAGACATCACATTCCCATCAGCCAGAGATTACTGTTAAAACGTTTATGCACTTCCTTCTTGGGTGTTTTTAAATCCTTGTATGTACATGTATGTATATTTGTTTTTTAATCAAAATGAGATCTTATACATTCTATTTGGAGCCTGCTTTTTTTGTAGCTAATGATCTCTAGTGTGTTTATTTTAGTAGATTTCATTACTAAAGCGCTTTAAAAATTGTCTTTCACAGTACTGCCACTACGTTGCTGGGCTGGTGGGAATCGGCCTTTCCCGTCTCTTCTCCGCCTCAGAGTTTGAAGACCCCTTAGTTGGTGAAGATGAAGAACGTGCCAACTCTATGGGCCTGTTTCTGCAGAAAACAAACATCATTCGGGACTATCTGGAAGACCAGCAAGAGGGAAGAGAGTTTTGGCCTCAAGAGGTAACAGAATCAGGGTGTTTGGGGAAAAATAATCTTAGACACGTGTACAAGAAAGGTTCCTTATCTTTGGGAAATTCAGAAGGAAGTATTTGCGGATGAAATGATACATCAGGGCTTTACTTTAAAGTAATCCAGGAGTGGGGTGTAGCTGGAACAAGACTGGCCATGTGTCAGTTGTTGAAGCTGGATGAGTACATGGAGGTTTGTTAACTGTTTTCTCCAGGTTCTGCAGAATAATCTAGTACCGTCAATTTGGGTGGCTTTAGGCACAAATTAAGAATGGATAACAAATTTGACTTTCAACAGAATCTCCTTGTCCTTTAAGGCCTGGTCATTTATTTTGAGGAATGTGTAAAGTTACAATAAGCATTATTTTTTAGGAAGCTTAAGAATTACCCAAGAATAAAAGTAAGTTATTTGCAAGCTTCAGAGAATCCTCTAAATAATATCATTAAAAATCATCAAACCAAATCCCACTGTTGGAATCGAGGGTGTTATTTTATGTTTGTGTTACCAGGATCCAGGGAGGTAATGAACTTAGAGGCTCAGCTCATTTTCCCAGATGTGCTTGCTCAGCAGCATTCTTATCAGAATTGGGGATATAATATTAATCGTTAATTATTTTGAGGCCTGGCCATTTTGAGAATGTTTAATATTTAACCTGCAGTACTGGTGTGGCTGATTTTGTATATGGCTGGCTGTTTTTTCAGGTATAGACTAATGCCTCTGACTAACAGGAGACCTCTTTAGTCTGAGGTCATCAAAGTATTGCTTAGTACCTGCTATACTAATTGTCCCAAAGGGACACTTTCCCTAAATACTTTCACTCCTAGGTTGCGATTGGACCCTTACTGGTAGTCAAAATAGCTGTTGCATGGAGCTTAAAATGAATGTAATCTTGGTGAAGGATGAGTCAGCAGCTAAGAGAGATGTTACTGTATATCATAGTTCTTATCCACAGCTATCCTTTAATATGTACATTAAAGGATTAAAATGTAAATTCTCCTCCATGCACATGTTGACTTGTTCTTTAATCTTCTTATCTGTCTAGGTTTGGGGCAGGTATGTTAAGAAGTTGGGGGATTTTGCTAAACCAGAGAATATTGACCTGGCCGTCCAGTGCCTGAATGAACTTATCACCAACGCCCTGCACCACATCCCAGATGTCATCACCTACCTTTCAAGGCTCAGAAACCAGAGCGTGTTTAACTTCTGTGCCATTCCGCAGGTATGGCACGGGGCTTCTCTTGGTGTATGTGGGAAGTAGGGGCTACGGGAGAAGGGTGATGGTAAGGGAGCTTTTTCCTGTGCTGTATTTGAGGATGTGAGTCCTTAAAGAGATGATTCCAGTTTATCTTCCCGTGCTGGGGGTTTCAGGACACGCCTCTTCTCTCCCAACCAGGACACACTGCTCAGCCTTAAGCTTAAGTCTGCTCCTTTCCAGAGCCTTCTTTCTCGATTTACTCTTCTTTCCACACTATTCTACACTAGTTAGATCCTTATCTTCACAATTAAGTTGAGGGCTTTGGCCTAGATTTATGGGGAGTGCTGGGTAAAACTTAGGTGAAGCTGTTACCTTACAAAAGTCTAAGCACCTAATTATTATAGTCCTTTTCCTAGACTCAGGGTAACAGAACCTGTGAACCTAGCCCCTTGATATTCTAGGAGCTTATACTTTTAATCACCTTTACCAATTATTTCAGATATTTAAATAAATAAAGAAAATCACAGGGTTTAACTGATTTGGAAACTTGGTTTGATCTTGTTCTAGTGAACAATTTTGAATGGTGGTTGAAACTGAAATCTGTATGCCTGTCTGAGGTTTCCAATTATCCTAGAAATAATTTACCTTTTTTTTTTTTTTTTTTTTTTGAGACAGAGTCTCACTGTGTTGCCTGGGCTAGAGTGCTGTGGCGTCATCCTAGCTCACAGCAACCTCAAACTCCTGGGCTCAAGC